>PVIY010017120.1:0-50115 GCA_004026745.1 Myrmecophaga tridactyla
AATTTACCAGTGTCATAAGCACCATGGGTGGCTGATGTGAATATAGCGTTATTGTTTGAGAGTGAAATTTGTGGTCTTCTAGTAGCAGGCAAAAGACATCTCACTGCTCTGTGCTTTGCGCCTCCCAACTTTAAATTTGAGATAATAATGATTTGTTTTTTAACTAATTCAATTGCAGAATGAGGAGGAACGTATATGTAGAGTTCAGAGGATTGCCAAATTGCAAGGTGTATTACTGTTTGACCATGTATGTGCAAAGTTCCTTTCAGTTCTGTTTTCTGAGGAACTAGAGAATGAATATATCTATGTTTTCAGTTTACAATCTGATACAAATACAGAAGCTAATACCTCCATGTTATTGTGTTATTTTTCATTGTTCCTTATGGAATATTCAGAATGTTGACTTTTTTTTTCAAAGTTTACATTTCCCAAGCTAAATATGATTTTCTTAGCCTCTCATTCACTTAATCTCTCTTTTGTCCCTTTTTCTATTCCTGGTGCCTCATGAAGTACAGAAGTATAATTTGGCATCGTTGAAAGTGTCATTGCCATGCAGCTTCCCTTCTCTAGACCCTTTATGATTACTTTGACTGTACCAGACTTAACATTGGTCTCCTGCAGTTCTACACTCAGCACATTGCTTTGTCCTATTTGCTCTCCTTCGGCAAATTTCCATACCCTGCTCAAATGCTCATTTTGCCACTTACAATAACTTTCTTTTGGACACCGTTTTAGTTTTCCATGCTGCTTAAGCAAACACCACGAAATGGTTCATCTTAAACAATGAGAATTCATTTCATCATGGTTTGAGGCTGGGAAAAAGTCCAAATCAAGGTGTCATCAAGGTAATCATTTGTATTATTCCTCAGAAATTATTTGTGACTTATTTAGATTTAGCATAACCAAATTTTGTTTATCTTTTTTTATTCTCATATAATTTCTTGATATTGTTTCTGATATTATGGCAATTCATAAAATTATACATTTTGACCTTATTTTATACATTTATTATATAGACTGAGAATTTTGTGGTTTGTGAAGAAGTATTAATAGATGTGTGTATTTCTCACATTTAGTTAGGAGAACTGAAGACACCTCTTGAATGTTCCTACATTTCCTATGTTCTTGTTGACCGTGACCTAAACTGTCTATAGGATTCCCGTTTGTGTACACAGGAGTGTTTGTCTCCATTTAAACTTTCACGATGTCTTTTGTTGTGAGACTTTGGAGATAGAGTCTTTCCTAATCAACTTTGCAAAAAAAATAACTCAAAGCCTTTAAATAATCCATCCCAGGTATTCTTTCAACCTTGGCAAGCAAGGAAGGGGGACTGGATGTTACTGTCAGGTTGTTACTGAGATGCACCTCATCTGCAGAAAGCAAGGAAAATGCTTACTCCTAATTTTAATTTGGAGTCTTGGACTATGTTCCTTCGAAGTTTTCTACAGTCTGATTGAGCTCTAGTGATTGTGGCAAAGACCTTTTTTGTCACTTCAGTCTCTCCCAAGTCTATAGTGGAGAAACCACTGTCTCATTCACCAGCTCTGATAATGCACTAATTAAAAGCATTTGAGTCACAACCAGAGCCTTAGATCAGGCCTCATGATCACTTTAATAAAGGAGCAGGGGGTATAACGACATTATATTGCAGGTGGGTTCTTCCTGACAAACCAATTTTAATTCTGCTTGATCCTTGTTATAGCTTTTGATGTGGGGATCATGGGGCTCTATTGAAATGCCTGAATTAAGCTGTGGGCCTTAGAAGCATGGTCTCTTACTTCACGTTTTCACTTCTGCTGATTCTGAGGCCTTAGTTAGGAACTGTTGCTATGCAGTTCCCAGCTTTGTTCCCAGAGAATAGTAGCTTTGGTCTTTCTGTGTTAGCTTCCATGTCTTTTTGTTTTTGTAAGTGTTCTTCTGGTATGTTTCAACAAATTGCAGACATTTCTGTATCACATTGTCATGATTTTTTTCATAAGGTATTTTTCATTGTTAATTAGGAATACAGTTTATGGAAATATACTGATCTCTCTGACACATAGAAGAACCACATAGCTTTTGTAAGGATAATTTTCAGCACTTGAGTATTTATAGATTCGGGTCAGAATTGAGGAGGCAACCAAAACTTCTAGGAACAAATTTCTGGGGAAAACACTGCTTTTCCAACCTACTAATGGTTAATATAATAGAAGCAAAGTGTCGAAAAGGTTGGGCAGTTCCTTCTAAAGGGAAGAAACTTTCTAACAATTGAATTATTTTGCTCTATGTCTGTTTTCTGGATCAAATTTGAAACAGGAAATTGTGAATTAAAAAAAAAGATTTGCAGAAAATGCCTCTCAAAAAGGGGAAGAAAGAAATGAGACAAACTAAAGTGTCAATGGCTGAGAGATTCCAAACAGAGTCAAGAGGTTATCCTGGAGGTTATTCTTATGCATTAAATAGATATCACCTTTTTAGTTAAAGGGGTAACAGAGAAGCTGGAGGGAACTGCCTGAAAATGTAGAGCTGTGTTCCAGTAGCCCTGTTTCTTGAAGATGATTGTATAGTGATATAGCTTTCGCAATGTGACTGTGTGATTGTGAAAACCTTGTGTATGGTGCTTCTTTAATCTACCTTATGGACAGATGGGTGAAACATATGGATTTAAAATGAATAAATAATAGGCAGAACAAACGTTAAAATAAATTTAGTAGATTGAAATGCTAGTCATCAGTGAAAGGGAGGGATAAGGGGTATGGTATGTATGAATTTTTTTTTGTTTTCTTTTTATTTCTTTTTCTGAATTGATGCAAATGTTCTAAAAATGATCATAATGATGAATATACAACTATGTGATAAAAACAGAATGTTCATATTGTATGTTGATTGGTTTTATTACTAAAAATTAAGAAAAATAACAAAAGAAAACATTATAAGGTGTACCCTTTAAAATATGTGCAGTTTGTTGTATGTCATTTATACCTCAATGAAGCTGTTGAAAATAAATAAAACCAAGCAGAAGCAAAAAAAAAAAAAGCAATGACAGAATTATATCAATAGATAATAGCTTAATGTACTAAATCTATGGATAAGTTTACTCTCTGTTTTGAAGACACTGGAGATACACATTCTTAAAATTAATTCAAAGAAATTAAAGGTGATGGCAGCGTTAACGATATCAAGGAATATATGGCTTTGAATAGGCAGAATTTTTGCAAGCATCCCTCAAAGCATATCTACCTACTTTTGCCTCGTAAAATAACTTCTGCTAATATTAAACACATTAAGTTCATATAACAAAAAAGGTCAATTGTTACTTGAAAATGGAATTCACTAATTATTAGAGTGGTTCTCATTTACCTTAGAGTAGTTTCTTATGCATTTTCTCATGTGTTTATCTGATAACCATATGAGGGAGAGTGCATAGTTTCACCTTTTTATAAATGAGAGAACTGAGCGTCCGAGAGGGTAATTGATTTGCTCAAGGTGGGCAACCAGTGAGTAGTAGAGAAAAGAAGAGAATCAGTCTCTTTGGCTTGGCAATTGTTCCATCATGTATCCATCATGTTAAAGATCATCCCCTTTATTCAACACATATATACGAAGCATCTGTAATCTACCCTGACCCTTATGAGATACAGACATAACAGACATAACATTTCTCAGGAGTTACTCATCTAAGTTGGTAGGGATAAATCTCCAAACAGATTACTGTCATTCAAGATAGGAATTAAAGACTACCACAGCTGCGGAAGAGATAAAATGTTGAGGGGATCTAGAGGAAATTTACCTCACTGGGAAGGGAACCCTTGCTTTCCTCATGCTGGAGCATGCATCTGGGCATGGCTTTGTAGAATGTCTAGAATACAGACACACAGAGATGAGGGAGAAAAATAGCTCCCAAAAGCAGAGGGAAGATTGAGAGCAAAGGTACAGAGAGGAAAAGGGTAGATAATATAAGACATAACCGCATTTTGTTTGCTCTGCATTCATACTCCCTTTGCTGTTAGCAGTACCTTAATATTTCATCAGATAGTCACTTCTCTCCAACTCTAAATTTATGTGTTTTGGGGAAGGTTGATCAGACCACCCTGCTCCACAGAGGACCACACTACACAGGCCTGGTCAGAGTTCCAGTGCTTCAGGACTTATGTAGAAATCCAAGTTGTCCAGGACTCTTGAGGGAAAGCACTTTTTCTCTTTTGGCTGAGGTTGTTCTGATAATAGACTATAACTGGTGGGCTTCTTTGATAACTCACGGAGAAAAATCTTCTGTTAGGGACAAGTCTCCATCAGTCTCTCATGTTTCTGTACATCTTGCAAACAGGGCACTGGTTACTTTTTGTTCCAGGCTATATTTTCAGATGTTTGATTAGCAAGCACGGTGTGAAGATAGAGTGCCCTTCTCTAGAGCAAAGGAAAGGCCAGCTTACTGCCTCATGTGCAAGAGGCAGGTTCCCTAAGCTGTTTCCCTCTTGCCACACAACCTATTCCCACTGTAGGTGTCCTCCGGGCCTTATCTGTGTCACCCCATGAGACTTGGGGATAATGGGAACTCACATAGATGCTTTCATGTTCTTGCTTCTGGCTGTGCAGTGAGTAATAAAACCCCTTTGTCTCTGATTTCGGAATCTTGTGTCTTCTGTTCAGCATCCATATAACCAAGACAGGTTAACTTGTTAGTTAACAAGTGTGGCAAATCTCGGGCCCTTGGCATTGTCTAATATCTTCCAGATAAATAAACGTAGAGATTTGTGGAATGGTATATATAGAGAGAAGTTTGTAATATTTTTTGAACACCTGAATCAAATTGAGCTTGAATCCAGATACCTCCATACTTCTAGTTACATGAGCCACTACGTTTGCTTTCATGCTTAAGCTTTCTTAAATTTTTGTCACTTGACCAAAGAACACTGATTAATCCAGATACATGCGAATTATCTAATAAGTTATTTTCAATGGAAATGTGAGATGCAGGAATGGAACTATTGAGCTATTAAAGTAGGTATTTGATCTGGGAGAGTTGCAGACTTGTCTTAGAATGAATTGGAAGAATGGGATCTTCCTGTTAAACTGCAATAGTTTGAATAGTTTAATTCTTGAATACTAATATGGTAATTTTGTTCTGATGTGTTCTATGAACATGCTTTTTTTTCTCTATGATATATGCCAAGTAGTAAAAACAATATGTGAGTCTCATTCACTCTGTGAAGACAGGGAACAGGTATTATTTACCCATAAGCAAATTCAAAACAAATGACTTAACAAAAATTCTACTGTGGTCTGAGAGAAAACCATGGTTTATCTGATTGCCTTTTAGGACTCCATGTACCTTTTTTCTGACATATTTCACTTCAAAGTCTAATAAATAAAAAAGGAAAATGCACACTAATTATATAAAAGAACAGAATTTTTCTATGTGGAACAAAAAAACTGATTGTAAGTGCAAGGGCAAGATATGAGTTTTTTTAATAAAGGACAAGATGTGATATTATGAAAGGAGCATTAAATGTGCAGTTATTTTACCTGAGTTTTCATCAAAATCCTGGGTAACACAAAACTTATGTCTTAGACTTCTCATATGTAAATTAGGATAACTAATCCCATCTTCACAGAATGACTGTGAGGATTAAATGTATGTGAATGGGTTTAGCAAGTACTTAGAAGAAATACAGAAGGTGCTTTATAATATTTCCTTTCCTTTCCTTTGTATAGGGTGCAAATATCAGAGGTGTTTTGTCAAGTGCTCACAAATAATGAGAGGTGATTTAACAAGAATATATATTCAACTGTTGGGAATAAATTCTGAAAGTCTTCAGATAAAGTTCATCTGAAAGATTAATACATGACATGTGAAAAGTAAAAGTAGTGGGGGTAACTCTGCCTTCCTAAATATTAAAACATAGTATAAAATAAAAGTTAAGTAAAAGAGTATAGTATATATAAAAGAATTAACAGATCAGTGAAATAGACTAGATAATATTAAAACAAACACTAATATGTAAAGTAACTTACTACAAAATGAAATACATAGGAAAGAAATATAACTTAATAAATGTTAGAAAATTGACTTTTTGAGAGAAAAATGAACTTGTATCATACACCAACATAATTTTCATGTGGATTTAGAAGTTAAAAGTTAAAAAATAAGTAAATAGTAAGAGTCTATTTAAGCGCAAAACAATGGAAGAAATCATAAAGATAAATATTTATTAATCTGATCACACACAAACATCATACCTATGTATTTCAAAATATGAGTAAAAAGGAAATTATGAAATGGGAAAATATTTGCAGCAAAAATAACAAAGATGGAGTTCTCACAAATGATTTAAAAATAGCACCCAAATGCAAAAATGAATAAAGGTTATGTAGAGTCATGTAACAGGGACAGGAAAACAAGACACGTGAAAACATACATGAAGAAGTACAACTTTGCCAATGAACAAAGAAATACTAACAAAATAAGTACTGTTGGAGACTTTATAGTGACCTGGATTGCTGACAGGTGTACAAACTGATAAAAATGTTCTGTAAAGGAATTTGTTATTATGGATTAGGAATGTTAAAAATTCATACTGGGCAGTGCGATGGTGAATTCTCACCTGCCATGCCAGAGACCCGGGTTCGATTCCCGGTGCCTGCCAATGCACAAAAAAAAAAAAAAAAAAAAATTCCTATCTCTTATCTCCCTAATCCTAATCTTAAATATAAATCTAATCCTACCCATAATCTATTTTTCTTAATCTACTTCTAACAATCAGTAAAAATAACCAGTGATTTGCATCAATATTTAATACAAATAGTTTTACCACACCATTTTTATAATAGAAAAAAATAAGCAGTATGAAGAATATAAAAATATTGACAGTTAAATATTACATATATATGTAAAAATATTATGCCATCATTAAAAGTTAGTGTTTCAATAATCACCTGGAGAAATGTTCATGATATAATACTAATTGAAATATAAAACCAAACATAATACAGGCAACAGCACTGCCTGATGCCTCTTATGAACAACATACACACACACACACACACACACACACACACACACACAAACAGGAGGGGCAGGAATTGTAAAAATTCAATTTCAAGCTGGTAACTTTACAGATTGTTTTTATTTTCTACTTTATACTTTTTGTGTTTTCCAAATGTTTTTTACGAGTTATATTTCTATAACTAGAAAAAATTGTTTTAAAAATAGTGTGCTCAAATAAAAAGTAAACACTCCTCTCTTTGCATGAAAACCAGCCCATCTGTAAAATTCCATACTACTCAAATTTCACAGTATTTACTAAGGTAAGAAAAATTAACTTGGTTTTCTGGTACAAAAGTTTCCAAAAGAGATGTACACTATTTGCTTGTGATACGGATATTTCCAATATTAGAATCTCCAACTAAGAGTATAGTATTTTGCATATTTTAGCTCTTTTCCCTTAGCATTACATGACCTTATGCTTGATTTGCATAATTTAAATGATTCCTTTGAGTGGCATGTAGTTGCTTAATTATTCTTTTAATTACTGTCATTAACCTGTTTGTGTAATAGCAGATAATTTGAATAGATCATTTTCATTTTTTAAAATTTTTTGGCTTCAAATACAGTATAGATAGAATATATTAAAATGGATAAACTATAGGGATAGACATAAAGAGAAATGAAAACATAACTTTAGGATTAGAGATTTGTCTTTCTCTTAAATAAGCACAGTGAAGAAGAATCTATATTACTTGTCTAAAGAATCAAAAGTTATTTAACTATTAGTCCTTGAATAATTGTGGAAAACCCTCCACAACAAAAGCTGGAATATACTTTAAATTGCTTGCTGCTGTTGAAGAATATACATTTTCTTATTTTTTGAAATAATTTTTATTTTATAATGTACCTGAGAAAAAAAACACTTTTCAGTAAATTATGTGCCCAATTTTAGATAAATATATGTAAATAGAATTCAATGACACATGAATGCTAGTGTTTTCATTTTCTAGAGCTCTCTAAAAACAAAATATTTTGTATCCTTTATTTGTAAGAATCCTTAAAACTTAAAATAAGCGAAAACAATTCTCATTTTCAGATTTAACACCAAGTAATAAAGCCCTTAAAGTTATAGGATATGTCAGGCCCTTTAAATTACTTTATTTTCCAGATAGACTCAGCATAAGAGTATGAAGGTGAGGCTGGTGCCTGAAGCATAGAGCATGGTTCTGCAACTTGGGACTGGAAGGGAATGGGAAGCTGAGGTTGGGATATCACAACTGCTGCCGATTTCTAACATTGACCAAGATTTCTTTAACACTTCTTGCATTTTCCCGTAAGGAAGCATCTAATCCGCTGCCATAATTGGAGCCAGCTTCATTTTGTGTGTGTGTGCCTACTCTCACATCAGGTGTTGGAAGAGTAATCAAAAATAGATTCCACTGGTGAAAGAGTTGCCCTTGTGCAATCCCCTCGACCCCAAATAACAACAGGACAAAGTGGTATGTATGAGCACCAAAATTTGTGGAATCGATAATGAATTCCAAAGGACAAATATCTGAGAGAAGACATTAGTGCAGTCTGAGGACCAACAAACAGACATGGGGGTTTTTAAATTAAGGTGGAGGGGCTGAGGCTTATCAAGACCATTGAGAGCCCTGAGTCAAGATACAGAAGTGAGAACCAACAAAGTTAGAGTAAGTTATTCTGGTCAGTATAATTTTCCACTCAAGTAAAAATAAAATCTTTCCTGAGGTATCCCTCCACATTCCTTTCTCTCTTACATCCTCATTCCAGTAAGTCACCAAACCTGTCAGTCCTCTTTCTTTAGCATCTCTCACATTCGTACCACCGCATCGAGTCACACTTGCAGTTCTGGCCTTCATTTAGTACTCCATCCATCTCAACTGGACTAGTGCACTAGGCTTCAACTGATCTCAGATCCCCAGAAATCCACCCCACCACATGCTGTCAAGGAGCAGATCCTGACCATGTTAATCCCTTCCTTCAAACCGTTCCCTCCACCTTCTTTCTGAGGTTAAAGCACATGAACTGGCAGATGTTGGGCCAGTTTTGACCTACAAAAAGAAAAATTTTATAATATGAATGCTTAAAACCTGTAACAAAGAAGCTTTGATTTCACGTAACAGACTAGTCAACCATTAATTATTTCATATAAAGAATACTTATTTATCCTTCAAGGTTGTGCTACATATACTTCTTTCTCAAAACTTTATTCTCACTTTTCCTTCCCCTAAGTAGAACTGACCATTATACATCCTTTGTATTAATAACATTTATTGAAACTTACTGTTCAACCTACCAAAAGATTTACTTGTCTTCCTCTCATAGTAACCTCAAGTTCTTTGAGGGTAGGGACCAGGGCTCACTCATCTCCGTATTTCTAGAACCTTGCATACTGCCTAGTACCTGGTAGGTGTTAATTATTTAAGATGGTGAATGAATGACTAGCTATATGAATGAATAATTGACTAAATAGGATGGGGTCAAATTGTTTTACTGCACTGTAATGGGCACAATACAAATTGTCCCCATTTCTTGTCCCATACTATGGGCTTCAGATTGGAGATTGCCAGAACAATTGCTCCAAATAAAGATGTGATAATTGAGGACACTGCAAAAACAACGGGTCTTCTTGTTTACAGGTCTGGCAATATCCGTGTAAATGAATACCAGTTCCATAATATGTATTGTGGAGCTTGCCATCCAGAGGCAGTCAAAGCAAATTAGAAGAACTCAAAAGACATATTAGTCCATTTGTATCCCATATAAATATTTTAACCGGGTATATTTATAATTATACCTTCAAATGATGTTATTTAAAATGAACTTGGATTTGAGCACTAAAGGTTTTGCAGAATATTTATCATTGTTTCCAGAAGGTATTTTTGAAAGTGCTAGCTAAGATTCCTTGCAATATTTGTTAAAAGTAATAAAAGTGAGATTGTTGCATTCATAAGAAAATTACTTAAAGACATGCAAACAGATTTTACAGAAAACTAAGTGATTTACATTCACTACATCTTAAATTTTGTATTGGAAATCTTGTACAATAGAGTAAAAACTAATGAACTGGATTCTGAAAGCATATATCACATATCAAGTGAAATGATTCTGTAGCTGAACAATCTTATGGAGATTATGAGGTTATATAATAGTGCATTAGCTTTTCAAAGAAATTTGACAGTATATGTCAAATGATCTGTTATGTTTCCAGATTATTGGAATAAAAGGATTGCCTGTGTATGGTTGTAGGCACTGTATACACAGGTATAGATCAACAAGAGGTTTTGCTGAGTATTCTCATAGCTTGTACTCAAAAGAAGGTCTCTATTCAGAATTGCATATGATAGAGTAAATGTATGCTTCCAGGCAGATGGCCATTTCCAACACTCAGGAAAGTACACTAGAGGCAGAGATGTCTTCCTTACTTATTAATACCAGTTCTCCAACACTCTCTTCAAGCCTCAATCTTTTTTTTTCCAGTTGAGACTTTCGCAGAGGTGAGTCTTGCATTATATAACACATAATTAGAGAGATTTTATGCAGGCTACAAAACCCAGTAAATTCCACAGTGCAGAAAGATAACACTAGGGCGAAGAGAATATTCAAAAGTGGCTCATCATTATAAGAAGGAAGAGTGTGTGTTTGTGTAATTGTGTGTCTATGTGGATGTGCACTATTATCAGCAAGTGTATGAACCTGCAATTTCACTGTAAGAGATGGTCTAACAATTAAGTACTCAATTTCTACTTCATACTAATGATTTGAGTTTCAGAAACAGTAGCCATCTAATGTGTGACAAACTGGAGGATCCACACTGGTTTTAGAAGGTGTTTGTCGCTGGGGTGATTCAGTGACTCAGGGATAACTGTGTGAGGAGAAAGACACACAGCTATTTGCCGGTATTACAAAATTTGTGATTTCATATAAAAAGCAATATTAGCATGTATCTCTGAAATCTCTCCTCTGTACTGTAAAATCAGGAATTGTGAGAGATAACATTAAGTCAGAGCAAGGAAAAACTAGGAACCATAATCTGTCCTGAATTGAAAGTCATGTGGAGATGGGGGTTTCTGAGCGCAGAGTCAGGACTAGGGCAGATGGTCATATCTTATATCACAGGATGTGTGAACCTAGGAGGATCTGAGACAAACCCAAGGCGAATGGAAATGTGGAACAGATAGGTGTCCCTTTGAGCAAGTCTGAAGTTGTATCTAAGATGTAGGTAAAGAAGGGGGTCATAGGCAGCAGCAGAAGGTAATAAACTCATTCACAGAAAACCTGGGAGCCAAGGTCAGAACAAGGGCAAATCCAGGATGTTTCATGGAGAATAATCTTGACCACTGCAGTCTCTTTATTTCTCCCTTGTCCTTCCAGAATTAGTCCCAGTGTTTCCTCGTGCTGAGCCTACAAGTGGGGGAACCAGAGGAATGCAGGGGCTGATTCTGCTGCTCACTGAGGCAATGAGACTTGAGCTGATTGGCAGGCAACAATGTCACCCCCTCCCCACCTTTTCCTATCTGCCTTCTATCAGGATCTCCAGCTACCATCCCATTTCCCTGTCCCCACCTGATGCACACACTCTTCTGGGTTTCTCCCTTCATCTCTATGAGGATTCTCCTAGAACTTTCATGGAAATGGGTAAGGAATTTCCTTCTCTCCCAGATAAGACATGATTCCTCAATCAGCAATTCTGTTTGTTCTCTCCTCACCTCCAAATGACTCTAAGCTATTTTTTTCACAGCTTTATACTGCAAAATTGCTGGGCTCATTAATAGGTTCATTTTGCTATTTGACTCCCATGCCGTCCTGCATTCTAGATAATCTGCAGCACAAGTTTTCTTCCTGTGCAGGTGTTATCAATGAGTTCTGTGATCACATAGGATTCAGATGGTCAGTGAATCACCTGACATTTTACGAAAACTTTGGAGTATTTTGCTGCATGTGAATCATTCTGAACAGAGGGTCCATGATTTTTACTGGGTTTTAAATGGGGTTGATGCTATAAAATGGTTAAGGGCCATTACTTTATGACATCTATTTTATTCATTTGCTTCAAGCACACCAATACTTGAATCATTAATGGAATCTGTAAACACTTTACAACTTACACTCTTCTTTAAAATACTTTTTTTGTGGAAGTAGCCACACTTGACCTTCTTGACTTTCCTGAAGGGAAGGTAGATTTTGTAGATGAGGAAAATAGCTAGCAGGTTAAGAACATTCTAGTTAAGTATATGTAGAATTGTGACAGGAACCCAACTATTTTGACTCTTGGTCTAAAGCAAAGAGAAAGCTCTTTACATGACCAAGACATTTACTACCCATTGGGACTTTTCCTTTCTAGGGCTGAATTTTTTTTTTTTTCCTTTTTAGTACTGCCCTGATATTATAAAATAGTGGTGTTGTGCATTTTATCCAGATTTCCGCCATTTCCAAATGGGGGACTGCTACACAATGTGATTTTCCCTTAGGACCTTGAATCCCTTCCAATATATTCAGAAGCAAAATGATTCATGGATTTAAAGCATAAAACATGAAATCAGGCAACTAAATATGCCTCCGACTTAGAGTTGCTGAGTGATTGTAGGAAAAACACTTAACCTTTCTTTCTCAATTAATCTGTGAAATGGAGTTAAAACATTACCTCATACCAATAAAGTAACAGCTAATAACTCATTGAATACTTAGAAATATATGCATGCTATGTAAATATGAATGTTTCTGAAGTTTTTTAAGCAAGTCACTGTTTCCTGGGCTAAATGAATAAAATTTTCCTGAGTATAATATTGAATGTGTAATTCATCTCCTGATTTGTTTACAAAAAATACATTTTTTCCTGTATTTCTGGTTGATTATTTCTCCCATTAAATTTACTGTCTCATCAAAGCAGTGTTTGTTCATTTGTAGATCATTTAGTTTGTATTGGACTATGGGGAACTGAGATGGAACTTTTCCCATTTAAGAAAATAGCCACTCTGTATTTAGATTCCTGTAGGGGACACTTTAGGAGAGTGATGTTGTTATACCATGTCTTGAAATACCTCATCTGGGTTTGGAGTCTCAGATATATCTGTTCATTCAAGATAGCAGCATTTAGCAATTCAACAAAATGTAAGTTGGCTAATAAACAAAGCCAGTATTCCCTGGGGG
Source organism: Myrmecophaga tridactyla (assembly GCA_004026745.1). NCBI lineage: Eukaryota > Metazoa > Chordata > Mammalia > Pilosa > Myrmecophagidae > Myrmecophaga > Myrmecophaga tridactyla. The sequence goes on from PVIY010017120.1 coordinate 13,142, forward strand.
TTTTGAACAACACTTCCTGCTTTTGACTCTGGCTGCCCTGAAGTTGTTTTAAGTCCAGCACTGCTGGTGATATTTCCCTTGGTGCACCGAACAGCTCATGCCATGTCAAAGGGCATTGACCTTTTCACTCTTAGAACAAAAAGACTGGAAACAAATTATGCTCTGAGAACTGGTCAAAGGATTTAAAAAAAAAAAAAAGTGCCTGATTAAAAAAAAAAAAAAACAAGTGATGAACTCAAATTCTCAGATTTAGCACATTATTTTAGGGTATTGTCTCTTGAACCAACTTTTCTTTAAAGTGTAATAAGAGCATTTGCTTCAATTTACTCTGAAGCCACCTACCCCTACCCTCTTGGCTTCCTTTGCAGAACACAATGAACCAGCTACTGTTGTCTCACTCCCCCTATCCAACTGAATCTGTTCCAATTTACAAGCTGCCCACCATGAGGCTAAGGCTTCCAGAGAGAATGATTCATCTGCAAGTTTCGCTGGTAGTTTCTGAAGAGTAGATTTAGTGTGAAGAACTGGAGGACGTAGCATATCCAAACACATGCTAGGGTACAGAATTTGAGTGGGAAGGAGAGGCTGGGCTAAAATAGAACTGTAATAAGCCAAAGAATTGGAGGCCTAGCTTAGCTTTCTCAGCTATGTAGCTTCAGCAACACCTACAGTTCCTCGCTAAGAATGGCACACCAGATTAATGCGATGAAAATGAGGCTTCCTGGGTGGTTTCCTTTGGAAGAAAGAAAAACATACTTAACATTAAAAAAGTAACCCAATATACAACAATCAAATGGTGCTGGGCTTCATTATTGCCTCAAACTGATGGAAGACTTTCTCCTTGTATTAGTGAAATTAAGGAACAACACTTGCCCTAGGGCTACTTGTGCAGAAAATGGTGTTGGGTGATCTGACTTCAGTCCTTAAGAAATTGTTTAGGTTGGACCGTCAATAAGAAACCTAAATTGGATTTGACACAATTGTAAGGGCAGCTCTCCTCTTTTTTTCTCCCAACTGTATTCCTATAAACAGAGAACTTTTGCCTTAATGAACAGGAAAATTGTCTAAATTTCCCTCTGAAGGTCAGTTATGGAGACCTAGCTGTGTCTTCACATTGGTAGTGTTTATCAGTTAATCAGTGATCTGACCCCTGAGTCTGCATTTGAAAGTAGCAATCACAGGAACGGATGGGCAATCCCAGCACTCTCCAACCCACTCTGTGGCCAAAGCAGTTTTCTTTGGTTTGAGCTAACACTCCCCTTAGAGCCTTCAGTAGCACCTCTGCGTCTATTCTTTCCTTGCTGAAATTTCAGGCTTTATGTTTATTTGTGTTTTTCCTTTACTGTGACTATCTCTGTGTATCTCTTGCCTTTCCATCTCTCTTTTCTTCTCTTTTTTTCTTCTGTTATTTTTTCATTCTGTCTATCCTCCCTCCGGTTGCCCCCACTCTTATCTATTTTTCTTAACTGATCATGACATTGAACTGAAGATTATATTTAAACAACTGTGGTACATCTCTGCAGAAAGCTTCATATTTTTTCTTCTTTACTAATCTAGAACCAATAAAATCAAAGGTTTTATAGTCTCTCTTAAAAGCTCCTATGTCATTGTTTCTTTGCATGGACATTGATTTATTTTTATTCTCTTGGTAGCTCTTTTTATTAAATGTTTAGAATTTAATCATAATGCATGTTAATCTGATTGACTTATTCTTAGTAGGTCTTGTCAGAGAAAGGAAACTTTATTCAACCTTAATATTTATTTAAAAATTGGATTATAGGAGTAAAGCTGCTTGTGTTGACCAAAAGGCCAAAGGGAACTTGTTTCTAACCAGTTGCTTTGAAAATGATTTTCCCTTTATTACCCTCAAATTGATTTGTGCATATAGATTGTCTTTGATTTAGTTTGGGGACAAGGTTAGCAGTTTTCAGAAATTTTAATTGCAATTTCAATCATTTATAAATAACTCTCATATTGTTCCAATTTTCATATTTATCAAAATATAACCAAATATATTTAAGTTAAATCGCAAATATATGGCAAAAAAAACCCCAATTTCTCTGATAATCAAGTAAATGTAATTAAAAGAAGAGTAAGAGACCCTGTTTTTTGCCAATCAATGAAGCAAGATGAAAAAAGTTACACACCCCCCCCAACGTTTGCAATGGGTTCTCTGAGGTTTATATATTGTTGGCAGGAGTACAAATTGTTTTATATAGATACATATAAACATAGATGCCTATATACACATGTATATACTGTATGAATACATATATAGATATATTTTCATATCCTTTGATCCAATAATTCTACTTTCAGTAACTTGTCTTAAAACAACAATGCTAAATTTGAGGGGAAGGGACAGGCATTATGATGTTTTTCAGAGTATTATCTTTATTTTTGAAAAGGAAGAAGCAAAAAGTGCTTAATTATAAGTGAATGATTAAGTCAACTAATTACTCGATGTATTCAACAACATTTTGTTCAGAGATTGACATCATGCTTTGAAAAAAGATGCAGTAACACATTTAATATCATAAACATAATGTTTCTATATAACAATAATATATGTTATGTTATAATACCAATATTATAAACATAAATCTAAAAGATGAAATGTTTATAATATGTTACAATTATGCAGTAAAGAAAAATATGTACATAAGAAAAAGACATGAAGGGGATATATAAAATTGTCAAAAATATTTGTATACAAATATTAGAACTCTAAAAAAAACTTTTTTGTATTGCCAAAATATTAAAGCAATTGTATAAACTTTTAAACACTAGATGAAGCTCTATAATGCTTATCATCTTCAACTCCTACAGAAAAACCTGCTGTGGTTATTGTTGAGAATCTTTTTTTTTTTTTTTTTTAACATGGGCAGGCACCGGGAATCGAACCCGGGTCCTCTGGCATGGCGAGCAAACATTCTTGCCTGCTGAGCCACTGTGGCCCATTGTTGAGAATCTTAATGCTCTTGTATGTGTTAATATGGAGGAACATTGTACCTGTCTTAGAAACTTTGGAAAATTCACAAAATTACTTTGCACTGTAAGAGGAAAACTGTATTTGAACATGTGACATCTCTTGATGTCAATTATTTGCATTGTTAGAATAAAAAGTTGCTTCCCAATTCCAACAAGCAACAGAACATAGTTTTCTAAATGCACTAAAATGTATTTTAACATCCAATTCCCCCCATAGCTTTATTTATGCAAAAAAGGAACAGATAGGGAGGGGATGTTTTGCAGGATTTAATACCACTATAGATAAAGAAAAAAAGTGAAATGCAAACACAGAATTCTTATTCCTATTACAAAACTTGATTTTATTTTTAAGAATTCCACCTTATTTTTCCTCTTTAGGCAATATTTAATGTCTGCAGCTTATACATAACACAGACAAAAAAAACCTACCTGAACAATTGCGATTAGGAGTGTTGTGTTAACAACTATTGCCATTCTATCAAAACTGTGAACAGAGAATGGGTATTAATTAATGGGAGACATTACCAGGCGGGAAAAGTTGAGAGAGTATTCAATAAGCTGTCAAAACAGGAGCTGAATTCTATAGAACGGGTGTTCACGTATCTGACAAAAATCGATCCTGAAATTTTGCTTTTCCATTTTTGCTTAGAAATGACACTATCCAGACTCTCACCTACTAATCTTTCAGTAGCTTAGAATAATGGTGTTTATAGCATGAAAATCAAATTTATTTTAGTACTTTTGAGATCAAGAAAGCCGCTGTGAATTGTGGCACAAAAGGGATATGCAGGTATGTATTTAGATCCCTGCTTTAAATGGTCTTATCTTATATGGTAAAGATTAAAGATCTCAGAAAGATAGGACAAGATTTTGGAAAAGAAACGTGTCAAACATTTCATTAAATAAAGGCCATAAGAAATCATCAGAAGATAAACTGGTTTTTAAGTTGCAGTGTTAAATATTGAAATTCCATTTTAACATGTGTATTTAAAATTTCTGTGGGGAAAAAAGAGGACAAAGTGCCATCTAAATAGTAAATTAAAAAATCCAAGTTCAGTAAATCAGTCATAAATATTTTTCAGTCAATATTGTGACGGATTACTTTGAAGTAAAGCCAAAAAATTTAATAGCGTATACCTGGATTTCCCAAACTCCTTTTCTCACAATGGAAATACAATCTAAGAAGAAGGCTTCTGCCCACATTTTTACAATTTGTACATCACGCACAGTGTTACTGTACTTCCTGGCAAGAGTCCATGAAGGTCTGTAATCTGATAGGGGCTTAAAGGAAGGATCATGAAAAAGTCTCCCTGCCTTCTTGAATCCATACCTGAAATTCTGTCATTACTTATTTCTTTTACGTTGACAATCCTTTGTGAAGTGCCTGTTAGAACACTAGGACAGGCTGTAATAGTAAATTATGAAAGAGAAAATACAAAAAAAAAATGAAAGTATCCTCTGCCTCATTAATGATTATATAATATTCAGTTCTAGCAAAAATCATATTGCTAGACTTTATATTAATAATATTAGTGGAAAAATAAATATGCACAAAGATGTTTATTGTAGCAAGGTTTACAACAATGAAAAATTGAAAAAAGCCTAATGTCCATCGATATGTTAAAGTGCATCTTATATATTTGATAGATTATTCTGCTGCCACTGGAGTGAGGCTTAGATTTACATTTTTGACATAGAAACATACTATGACATATAACTGAGTGACAAGTTAGATGGCATAAGAGCTTGTGTAAGATGATACCATTTCCATAAAATTGTCTACCCCTACCTAAAAACATTTATATGCCTAATTATCTCTAGGTGATGATCTTTGGTGATTTATTACTTTCTCCTTTGGTTCTTTTCAGTCCTGTTCAAATTTTAAAAAATATTCTAGACTGGGTGGGCCACGGTGGCTCAGCAGGCAGGAATGCTTGCCTGCGATGCCAGAGGACCCGGGTTCGATTCCCGGTGCCTGCCCATGTTAAAAAAAAAAATTCTAGACTATTGTACAAGAAAGCAATGCTATTAAATAATGTATGCCATTCATATATATCTCCAAAATTTTTAAGTTTCTGTGATGGACTTACTTTAAGTTTAACATATCAATTCAGCATTTATTTAATAGTTTACCAAGCACTGTGGCACACTAGTAGGCCTAAATTTTTAAAAAATTAAAAAAAAAAATTTTGGATTTAAAAAAACCACAAGACTAGGACACAGTCAGTCTCCACTTCCCAGGTGCCCATGGCTTAGTGGATTAGTCACACCTGCCAATCAATATCTGTAACTGTATATGATGCATGTGATAATATAAAAATGAAAAGAATTAAATGGATATTGGAGAGGGAATAATAACCCATGAGTATGGGGTGGAAGTTGGTGGTTAAGGAGAACTTGAACAGATAAAGTAATGTCTGGGCAAGGTTTCAGAGAAAGAGTCGAACCAGGAAAATAGGAAGCAGGTACGATGGAAAGGAGAGGGAGTACATGGAAGGTAGACCAGCCCATGGGAGAGCATTAAGTTTTGGCAAAGCCACAGAGCTAAAAACCTAGAAGAACATAGGAGAGCTGAAAAGGAGGCTGGACAGACATGCCAGAGAGGAAGACACACTGCCTCCTACCAAATGTTTTCCAGGACTAGATTTTGGTTCTGATCTCTCTTAGGAGTTGCTGTAATTACTGGACACAGTTGTAATTTGACTCAATCATGTGCAGATTTTATAATTTAGATGTTCTTTATGAACAGTTGATGTCTCAGTTGACCAGTTTAACTGGCATTTTCTCCAGACTCTCCTCCTGCTAGATTTTGACTGATAAACTTAAACTGTAACTGAAATCCACAAAGCTGTTCTTGTAGACACTGCAGTGCATGGCTAGTGGCTTTGCATGCTCGCAAAATACCGTTTAGTTGCAGCAGTTACTAGCCAAGTTGGGTAGAGGAGACTGCAGCCGGAAAGCTGCCAATTTTTACACCACCGGTTGCCAAGAGAAACACTGCCTTCTGAACCATGATTCTTTATTGTTAAATTATTAAATAACAGATATTTGCTCCTCCTCTTGGGTGACGTTATTGCAATACATATCAAAGTTAGGAGCTGTTAGAACTTTCTTGAAAGTGGGAATTTGAAGACGGGCCTATAGTGAAGATACTTGAAAATTACAAGTGTAAAGAAAATTAGACGCATGTTCAACTAACTTCAGAAACTAATCAGTAGTAAAAAAAATGTCTTTAGAAATCTTTCTGCACAAAGACCTTATTCAGCAGCTTTCTTCTCTAGGTCTATCAACATTTTTGAATTCACGGTGATTGCACTAGCAGTATTTCTTGGGCGAGGCCCTTGAAAGAGATTGCAAATTGTACCACCTGAAAGAGTGGTCCTGGAACATTGACAAAACTCCCACCTGACATTTTGAAATCATTTTCATCTAAGGTTTATTCAGAAGATTTAACAAGCTGGTACTCTATGTTAGGGGGATGTTGAGAGGAAGAACTGGTGGAATTAATTACAAACACTTGGCAATATAAAGTGTCATGTAAAGGTTATTAATAATAACTGATATTCTGAAGTGTCTAGAAGTGGGAAGTTAATAATAAATATTTGAAATTGGAAACAATACACAAAGCAGCATTAAAAGTAAGTTAAACTTCATATTTTATATTCTTTGAGGTAAGTGTCATATACGTGTGTGGATCAGGAAATAGGAAATAGGAAGAATTTACTTCTCATTAAAAATATAAAAATGAAGGGTATATAAGAAGAAGAAAAGGATAATTAGCAGTTGTTCAACTCTTTAATTCTTAAAATTTAAGTAGAGAATAAATTAGGCCAGTTTATTTAGTGATTCCCACTGAAGGAGAAGTCACGATTGAGAATGAAGACTCTAGGTTTTGGTCCTGGCTTGTGTTGACAAGATAGTGTAGAAGTCACACTCCTGGCTTCAGAACCAGCAGTCTGGGTTCGAGTCGCACTCCTGTCTTACTAGATGGGTAATCTTGGGTAAGTCTACTGGTCTCTCTAGCTGTATCATTAGATGATAGGCTGTAATGATGAAAAATATGTGCAAATCCTGCACAGAGTAAGTGCTCTGGAGGTGCTGGGTACTTTTATTTCCATTTAAAAGCTACATCCCCTTGGGAAAAACAAAAATAATTTATTATCTATGACTCTCTGTTTCTTTATCAATCAAGTGAGGAGACTAGACCAGAGAAAAAAATGATAGTAGCTGACCATTGACAAGAGTTCAATACCCTACATATTTGGTAAGATTTTAAATTAAAACCCTTTTCTGGAGATTTACAATCCCCTCAAAAACATATGGAAGGCTCTGAAGAATGCTGTAGTAAAGAAATGTATTTTTTTTTACTAGACATTTTAAACTTTGTTTAAACATGAACTACTTAATGTTTTTCAGAAGACCTGTTAACATCTCTCAGCACAGTTTGAGGTATACTTGATTAGATATTTTCCTTTGTCTCATCCTGGTCTATGAACAGATCTTTTAAAAATCTTTTTTTTTAAACTGTTTACCTAGAAGTAGTATCAAATTTAGAGAAAAATATGCAAGAATAAAAACCTTCCAAAGAACATTTTCATACTTTTACCCAGATTTACCTATGTGAACATTTTGCCCCAATTTTTTTTATTTGCTCTATCTTATTTCTCTATCTCTGTCTCTATCTCTGAATAATACTGTTTCTGAATCATTTAAGAACAAATTATATAACACATGGCTCTTTATCCCCAAAACCTCAATGTGTATTTCCTTATAGGGATATTTTCTTACATAATCACAGTGCAATATCATTAACATTAGTAAATTTAACATCAATGCAGTGCTTTTATATAATTTATTGTCTGTTTTCTAATTTTGTTATTTATTCCCATAATGTCCTTTATAGCATGTTTCTCCTTCAGTACAGCAGTCAGGTCAGGTAATACATTTAATTGTCATGTCTTAGCCTCCTTTAATCTGGAACATTTTTAAGATCTTTCTTTGTCTTTAGTGGCATTGATATTTAGTAGAAAAGATGACAATTTTTTCCTCTCTTTTTAAAAATAGAACAGCTTTCAACTTGGATTTGTCTTCCTTATGAAACTTCAGATTTAGTTTATTTATTCTTGTCTAGAATAATATAGACAATGTTGTATCTTTCTCAGAGTATCACATCTGGAATTGCATGATGTACATCTGTCTACCATTGGTGATGCAATTTTAGTTATGTGTCAAAGTGTTGTTTGATTTCTTCACCGCGTAATTGTTATTTTTCTACCTTGACACTAATAAGAAGTTTTTGAAGAAATGATTTAAGACCATGCAAATATTCTAGCCCATGTTAAATTTTCCCTCTAGATTTAGCATTCATTGACTAGCCCAATCTTTACTATGATGTTTGCAAAGTACTGATTTTTTTTTTAACTTCAGCACTCTTTCCACATTTACCAACTGGTAATTGGCTTTCAACCTTAAGCAAGAGCATTTATTTGACTACCCATTTATCTTTATTTATTTATTATTTGGTATAGACTCATCAATTGCTATTTTTTCAATAGTTTCAAATTAATTCTTGTTCTTAATTTTCTGCTGAACAAAATTATCTCAGATTTGGCCAATGAACTCCTTCAAGTAAACTTCTCTGTTCTTATGACATACCCCCACCCCTTTTCCTTAGCACTTTTTGGCATAACAAAATATTCCAGGCTCATTTTTGTACGTAGTCCACTCTAACTTTGGAATCAGCTACATCTCAAAGGTAGAGAAGTACTTAGAACATAAGAGAGATGTTAGGATAAGCCTGCTCATTGCTTTTTGGGTGTCATTGTTTCTTGGCCTTAAATTAAGATCTTTCACTCTCCGAACATTATGAAGATAATATACATAATTTTTTGGTCAACTCAAAGATAAAAATTTGGCAGTGGAATGAAAAAAATTTAATGATCATCTGGTCTGACTCTTAACTGATGCAACAATCTATTGCCCAAATATAGTGAATCTCTAATACAATGTATTCACTATCATCAAATTTTGCATGCAAAATAGAAATTTTAAATTTGTATTTTAGTTTGTGGGAAAGATGTATGAAAATTTCCTGGAAATTTCTTCTCTACTTACACATTCTGTTTTCCTCATCTACCCGAGGCTGGTAAAATGCCTTAAGCAGATTAGGGAGCACAAGGTCTCATTCTATTTTTTAGGACTTTGTACATAACACAGATGAATTTGATATAGGTCAACAACAAAAAAGAATGGAATTTATATGGAATTTATTATAAATAATATAGGAATGTCTTGTGAAACAAAAGGGTAGGGCTACAATCAAGCATTAGGAAAGGTTGTGATCCAGGAATGGTTAGGACTCCCTTATTTTTCCTTCTTTTTAAATATGTGCTTCATTCTTCTTTCTTTGAAGCCCACTTTTCTCTGTTCTTTCAAACATGTGTCTCATTATCACTGAGTTTACAGATTATAGTTGTAACATGTAGGAATGATCTGATAAGTCTCATAGTCTTAATTAATTCCATAATTAGGGTAAAGGGTACTGATTGGTTCAATTTGCATTGGGAATCCATTCCTGGCCCAATCAGCTATAGTCATGGAATATATATATGGCTGTCAGAGGGCTCATTCCTGTGGATTGTTAAAAAGAAAAAATTGTAAGATAAAGCAAGAAACCATCAGTTGGACAGAGTGTATCAAAAATGGATGTACAGAGTCACTATGTCATATTCAATATGAAAAATTCCTAAAAACATAAATTCCTATAAATATAAGAAAGTGTGCCAGGATGAGGATTTTCTCTGTAAAGAGAAGTCATAAGACTCCCAACATATGGAGAATTGTTCTTCCTTAAAAAGGATGAAAAAAAGTATAAAAGATTCAGGAAGTACATAAATAAGTGATCAGAACCCCTACTAAAATATGTATCTGGATTAAGAATGGGAGGGGAAGTGAGAGGACCAGTGAATTTTATTTTTTTTCACTTGTTATTGAGACAGTGAATTTTGAAATCTTACTGTGTTACTTAATTCCTGGGCAACACTAACATTTTATTTATTAGTGAATATTTTGGCTCTCTTAGAAAGGTCAGCATCATTAATGTCAGAAGTTAAAGGGTTCATGTGGGATGGATTTTATACATAGAGGAGGTAGAAAGTCCTCCAGTCACTTTACTGGAGAACTAGGTACTAGCAGGAGGGAATAAACACATTAATCTTTATGTGTATAATCCTTTAGATGTGCACAATGTACTTTTATTTTTTTTATTTATTTATTTTTTTAATTTGCATATGGGCAGGAGGCACCAGGGATCGAACTCCAGACCTCCAGCACGGCAGGTCGGAGCTCTGCCTGCTGAGCCACGGCAGCCGCCCTGTACTTTTATTTTATATTGCTTTACATGCTGTTACTATATAATTGGGTTCCATTGAACAAATAATTGGTGAAATTTGAGAGGATCGGCTCCATTTTACAGATGTGAAAACTGAGTCCTGGTAGAGTTGTGCCAAGACCACAGAACAGGAAGTTGAGCCATGATTCAATGACTTTGTTCACCCCCACATTATTTAAAAGTAACAAAAGAGTATTTAGGTACTGGCATTGTGTTTCGTTGGACTGGACTTGGTGCTGAGGTAGGTTGCATACTGATGATTATGTAGCACTTGAAAGAACAAATAGGTGCCTGTTGGATTTTTATTCTAGATGCCTGAATACAAGTAAAATTCCCATATTTTCTCTGGGTAAAGACTTGGCCCCCACCTGAGGATTGAAGAAAATATTTTGGTACTCATAAGATCATATATTTGTTATCTGTTTATTTATCCAATATGGATATTTAATTTTGGCCAAATCTACTTTGAAATTTAGATATATTGTACTAAAAATAATGATCAAAATAGAGTTTGATGTAGAATTCAGAGCATGAATGCAGAATGAGTGGAAATTACTGAGTCAATTTCAAAAAAGAGCCTTTTCTAGTGAGGGGATTACGTACTGAACCTTAGGGGAGAAAGAACAAAGTCATAAAGATGCCCCAGGAATGGTGCCACTTGCTCATTTGTACTCTGGCTATGTCACTGGCTTTTCCTTCTCCCTCAAGCCCTGGCTGGGTTTCCCAGGCAGGGAAAGGCATCTTCTCTTCTTCTGATGTCTTGGCACTCTCTCTTTTATACAGGTTTTGTTTGTAACAGGCACTTAGCAACATGTTTTCCATCACATGTTTTTCCACCACCACTGGGTGCCTCCCACACTGATTTTGACTTTCATCTTTGATGCTTCCTGGTACTGTTCACTGTATTTTAGATGCTGGTGTGCTGGATAACAATCCTCAGAAAGATGTGCACTACATATCAAGCTTCTATGCCACGGCTATGACCTGTCATTGGTTGTCACACAAAGACCAGTGTGACTTCCAACTCAAAGTTCTTCAATGGACCAAGTGGAAGGAGGCAGGAAAATGGTTCCTGGGTACTGTATTTTACAATTAAAATCCCCATATCAACTTTCTTCATATCAAAAGAGGGGACAAAAAGACAGGCGAAATCTTAAACACACAATTATCAAAAATAAAACTCAATCCCCCCCAAAGTTATTCTAGCTGCCAAGATGTAAAATCCCAAGTTCTGCTGGAAGGCAGTGAGACTACAATGTTGGAAATCGGCCATACCCATCAAATACATTAAAAATAAAAGAGTCATGTCTCAATCAAATGCAGCTTAGTTCTTGCTAGTTTAAGTTTAAATGTGGAGTTTGCTTTGTTGCATCTACATTTTCTGATGTTTTTAAATGAGGTAAGAGACCTCTAGCTGTCAGCAGCCAGTGGGGGGAGAAGTCTTTTTCAATATAATGGCCGTATTTTAGTTAACATGTTGTCAGTCTTTAATGACTAGTGGTGTAACAGCTGGTTTTGATGTAATTTCTTTTGAGACCACTAGATTACAAGCAGTTTATTGCATTCCTCCTCTCAGACTGCTCCCTGGATACAACCTAAAGTCAAAAGGTTAAAGGTCTAAAGCCATAATCTAAAGGATTTGTCATCATTTAACAGGTCACTTGTTGCTATGTACTATGCAAATAGAAAAAATTTGAGAGAGCCTGTCAGAATGGCTTAGAAATACTATATGTTTTTTCCTATTTCAGCAGAAAGGAATTGAGGCTATCCATTTGGAGACAATTTCTCAGGCATCAAAGATTATATTTTAAATATGTATATATGTGAGTCTTCATAAGGATGAAGGAATCTGTTAAAACTTAATTTAACTTTCATTGGAAGCATCTGAAATTTGAAAAGTAACATCTACAGAAACATTAAGATGACACAGGATCGATGAAGGAGCTGTAGGTAACATATGCAAAACAAAAAGTGAGAGAGACAAAGGAACAGGGTCAGACAACTAGGGGAGGTGCTAAAGGTCACAAATCTCTATTGTCGGTTCCTTGTAGATTTGTAGCTTTTCAGTCCATCAGTTTGACAGTCCAGCTATGCTGTACCAGCCAAGAACCTTTTTTGTTTAGGAAAAGAACCGCTCTGAAGACTTGGCTTGGCAACACAGGAAAACAGAAAATCCAGAAGAGAATGCATGAAATGGAGGCCTTTTTCCTTCCAGACATCAACAGTGGATTTGAGGGAGTTTTGCAGCGTGTGTGTACTTATCTAGAACTCTGAAACAAGGACAGCTGATTTCTATGGTGTTTAATTTTGTGCTGTTAGGGTAGCTCTCTTTTCAATGTTAAAAAATTCATTTTATATTCTCATAAAATACTGTGAATAAAATTTTGGAAATGTTCCTAGGCAGTTTGGAGTCTTTTGAACTCATGGCCCATCCATAGCATCACTATTCTGGACTTTGCCTCAAGATGGTGACAGAATTGTGTCAGTTCAGTTAAATCCCATTTTCTGTGTATCTATTGCCCCCTAGAGACTCAGACATGAAAAGAAACATATGATGTGGCTCCTTTTCAGGAGTCACTATCTTGTTGACTTTATTTCCCCATCACACATTCACATTTAATCTCATTTTTTTCTCGTAAAGTTGTACTAATCATTTTCGAGCAAAATTAATTTTAAAAAACAACCTGAGCTCTCCTCCCAAAGTCTGGATTTGTATGGAAAATATTATAACCTGATCAACTTGATTCTTTTTTTTTTAGTTCTGCAAGTTTTGACAGAAATGGAAAAGTATTCAGATTTTTGAATCACTCTATCTACTTTAAACTTTTGGAAACTTAACTTTCATAGCAGGCAGCCATCTGCCTCTGATGGTCTTCTATAAAGATAATATACTAATACAAATTATTGCCTGAGAAATATTTATAGGGTAGGGAAAAATTTTGTCCTGCTACTATTGACTATAGTAAAAAGTAATATTAAAAAAGATGACTACATTTTAAGATATTAATATCTCTAATATATTTTAGAGTTTGACTAAGCCTATGCCAGTAAAATGTTCTTTGGTGGATAGTTACACTCATGCAAAGTCCATGCTTTCTTCAAAGGAAAGGAAACAGGCCATATTCGCTGGATATATTTTAGACCATACTAGGATATCTTCCTTGGCTATAGCTGACTACTTGGGTGCTTAACCCGAAGACAGCAATCAATATACCAGTTAGCTGCCTATGGGGAGAAAAAGAATTCTGAAATGGAAAATACCTACACCAATTTAATGCTCACCTTTGGAGGTATTTGGGAAATATGGTGTTCTAGTTTGCTAGCTGCCAGAATGCAATATACCAGAAATAGAATGACTTTGAAAAAGGGAAATTTAATAAGTTGCTAGTTTACAGAGAAAATGTCCCAATTAAAGCAAGTCTATAGAAATGTCCCATCAAAGGTATCCAGGGAAAGATACCTTGGTTCAAGAAGGCCGATGAAGTTCAGGGTCTCTCTCTCTCAAGTGAGAAGGCACATGGCAAGCACAGTCAGGGTTTCTCTCTCAGCTGGAAGAGCACCTGATGAACATGGCATCATCTGCTAGCTTTCTCCCCTGGCTTCCTGTTTAATGAAGCTCCCCAGGAGGTGTTTTCTTTCTTTATCTCCAAAGGTTGCTGGCTGGTGGACTGTGCTTCGTGGTGCTACAGAATTCTCTGCTCTCTCCGAATCTCTCATTCTCCAAAATGTTTCCTCTTTTATAGGACTTCAGAAACTAATTAAGACCCTCCAAATGGGTGGAGACACACCTCTACTTAATCCAGTTTAACAACCACTCTTGATTAAATCACATCTCCAGGGAGATGATCTAGTTAGTTTCAAACATACAATACAGAATAGGGATTAGAAGAAACAGCTGCCTTTACAAAATGGGATTAGGATTAAAACATGGCTTTTCTAGAGGACATACATCCTTTCAAACCAGCACATTGGATAGCATCAGGCAGTTGGCAGCTGATCCCAAAGATCATTAGGAATTACAACCAAAGCCAACGTGATGTGTGGACTGGAGTTATAACAAAGCATAGGCTGTGAGAGGAGAGAAGATGCAGAGTAAATCCAGGTGATAGGAGGAAGAGAAGAAAACAGGGAAAATAACCAGAGACCAAGAGAGAACTATGTTATATTAATGGTTGACACTAGAAGGAAATTCCATAGAATCTGGTTGACATAATCTATAGAGCTGCTGCAAATTGGGAATGCCCTTCTAGTCCAAGTTCTATGTAAACTGGTTGTACCCTAGTTCCTTGTTTGTCCCATTCTTTTCACTACTTGAGTCACCTTAAAGAGCCTGACTCCATATATATTGAAACAAACAACAAAAAAACCTAATGGGAAGGTATCAAAGAATTTGCTCATAATAAATCAAGCAAAATAGAGTTTTCTATAATGCATTGTCCATGCAAAAATTCTTAGTCTAAATGTTTAAACTAAAATTGTGTCTATATTTGTGACAGGGTGGGGGGAGGGCACTCTGTTACAAAAGCAGAAATTGCCCTTTCCTATCACTTTTCTCTAATTTTCTTTCATCATCTCTCTGCTAACAAACATGTGAAGGAACCTCCCTTCCCCTCTCAACACAGGTTATTTAATTTGATGGAAGCTGTTTCATCAGTGGCATTAAGGGAAGACAAAGATATTGAGAGTCCCAAACAAAATCACGTTATGTGTGAAATTATTTCCTAAAATATGAGGCATTATGCAAATATGAAAAACACTGCTCCTTTTCTGGATGTTTGTATTCCATTCTTACCAATGGTGCATGAGACTTTAAAATCCTTTAACTCTGATTACCCATTTTCCTATCTTCCATGCTATTGTCCTTTATTGCCCCTAAATGTGAAAAATATACATTATAATTAATTTTTGTAGAGCCAATACTTTTTAAGGCATATATTCATGTTTTACAATATTTTACTCGTGCTATTTCTTTCTGGTTTTCATTTCTACTTAAAAATAATTTAAACTGTTTCTTCTGAGTTAGATACTAGGGATGGTAAATCCTCTTCATTTAAAAAAAATTTTAAATTTAAAAAAATTTTTCCTATTAAATAAGAAATTATTTTTTCCTCTGAATGACAATTTTAGTTTGACAGCTATTTTTCTTGCCTTTAAAGATATTATTCCATTATCTTCTATCATCTATCATAATTTATAAGAAATCAATTCTCAGTTAAATGCTATTCATTTGTAAATAATCTGTCCTTTTTCTCTACTTGCTTTTAAAATTTTCTCTTTGTCTTTGATACAGTGTTTCATTAATCAATAGATAGGTATGAATTTATTTGTATTTATTATACCTGGGACTAATTGTACTTTCTTACTCCAAATAGTCATTGTTTTCACATGTTTTGGAAATCCTCAGTCATGATGTTTGAATATTCCCTTTCTTCTGTTTCAACTATTCGTTCCTTCTGGAATTTCTACGAGATGTCATGTTGGACTTCCTCAGTCTATGCTCCATGCTTCATAATCTCTCTTCCATATTTTCAATCTCTGGGTTGTATTTTGAGTAATTTCCTTAGCTCTGTCTTCTGGGTTCATGAATTCTCCTTTGGTTGTGTCTAATCAGCTTTTACCCCTTCTATTGAATTTTTACTTAAGTGACTATTTTCCATTTCTATAAGCTCATTTTGTTGTGTTTTTTGTTTTCAATTTCATCTTCTTTTTGTCATCATATCTGTCCTTTCATTATAGATTCTATTCCATTTTTTCCATTTAGTGTTTTAAGCATAGTGTTTTGTGGGTCTATTCCAGATTGTTCTATTTCCACAAGGCCTCGGAGTTCTACTCTTACTTGGTACTGCCAACTTTCCCTGCGGGTGGATCATATACGGTATGATTTCTATTTTTTTAAATGTAAACCTACCTTGAACTTTGGTTGTTTTTTTCCTTTCTTTTCTTTCTTTCTTTCTTCTTTTTTTTTTTTTGCATGGACAGGCACCAGGATTAGAACCCAGATCTCCAGCATGGCAGGTGAGAATTCAGCCACTGAGCCACCGTCACATCACCAGAGCTTTGGTTGTTTTTTGAAGTTAGAGTTTCTGTGCCCTTGATTTTGGAAGTATCCACATTCAATATTTTTGTGTTATCTTCTCCTAAGTGCCCCAGAGGTTTTATTGGTTTGTAACTAGTTCATACTCTAATAATCTTTTTGTGGGACTTCTTAAAAAGCCTAACTTAGTTTCCAACCCATGTGTGGGGAAATATTAAGATATTATTTCTCATGGCTTTTTTATTTTCATCACTCAGAGCTTTGGTTGGGGTTTTTACAACTTCTTTTTTTCCATAGGATTGAGTTGTTCAAGGATCCCAGCTGTATAGCATCTTGAGTCTCAGCACCACACTGCACTTTTTTTTTTGTTTTTTTTTGCATGGGCAGGCACTGGGAATTGAACCCGGGTCTCTGGCATGGCAGGCAAGAACTCTGCCACTGAGTCACCATTGCTCGCCATCTGCACCCCACTTTAAATGAGCCTGGAGCCACATGCCTATGTTTTGAACATGTCTATTGCTTTGAACTTAAATAAGCAATTAGAGTTCAATACAAATATATTCTAGTTTAATGTGTCAACTAACAGAAGTATAGATCTGTCTTTAAATTTCTTCTTTATTGCTGTTATCTGAGAGTTTATTTTCTTTCTTTAGAACTTAATTATATATTTTTAAATTCTTTGAAAACATTTTATTTAGCAACTCTGTGTTCATATCTGGATGAGACAGTAGCTTGCATTATCTCAGTATGCCTTTTGGGAAAATTGTAAAATGAAAGCTTTTGCTAAAATTAGGATTGGTAAATAGGTTTCACATTGTATGCAATTCCTGTGATTGGTAGAAGTTGTCTGGAGCACTGGGCAAGGCACAATATGAAACCGAGTTTGAGGACAGTGGGAAAGTGTGTTGTGGTCAGTTAGTGGCATCTGCAGGGGGTTGGGGTGGTAAATGTCGACATGGATGCCTTACATTTACTCACTTTAGGTGAAGTAATTTCTACATCTTTTTTCCAGCTTTAAGGTTCTGTGATTTCTTAGTGTGTATATATGTATAAGCTATGTGCAGGAATGTGGCTGACTTATGAATGCCAATATAATAATTGACTACCAAAAAGACATCCAATTAGCAGTAAATGACATCAAGTTATGGACTGATTGTCTGCAGCCCTGTGTTTACTCACTTAGTTCTTCTCATACTGAATGTCAATGCCTTACATTCCTGTTTTACATCAGTTTCCTCTACCACAGGTTACCTTTCCTGTGATCACACTTTCAGATTATTTTTCTTCTCATTTCTCCTTCTCATCATTGTTCATTCAATATTCATTCACAGCTCACCCTTCACCCCTCTTTAAAATTGGAGATTGTCTTATCACTTAAAAAAAAAAAGTGGACAAGAGCACATTTATCCCATTTGGTCTCAGTGCAGTAGTTAGGTAAGTGAGCGAACAGAATTCCTATGACCAGCAAGCATTTCTATTACATTTGAAATAGTTGATATTAAATAAATGAGACTTGGCTGGTCAGAATTTCAATTAAGTATCCAAGGTTAGCCACAATTGTACGCTTTGATGGGTCCCTCTTTCTAGGAGATGCTTCTCTTGACAGCTGGAACTTTCAGCTGGAAGGAGTGAAGAAGACTGTTGCAATCAGGGTTGAACTAGTCCTGATAACCTATGTTTGTTTTGTTTTCTCTTTCAGATTATTCTATTATCTCAAGGCCTTTGAGTTCTTTCTTATTTGGTGCTGCTAACATAACCCTTTCACTTGAAGTGCAGGGACAGGGCTCAATGATTTATTCCTGATTACAGTTGCTAAATAAATTATGTCACCTACTTTGGGGTTAGAAAAAAACTTTATTTCCTTGTCATCCTCCCTAATTTCTGGGAAAGTCACTGCAGTAGGCAGTTTGTCTTCTTTCCAGCATAGCTTGTGATCAGTCACAGAGTGCCCTCAATTATTTCCCCTTAGTCTCCCAAATGTGGCGGCAATGTGAGAAGAGCTCTTCACTGTTCCATGAATGGGTCTCAGGGCCAGGTAGAACATGTTGGACTTGAAGTAGCATAAAATAGATACCCACAATTGCATTCATTGTTTTTAGGCAGATAGGCAGTCTCAAATGAGAAATCCTAACTGGCATATAATTCCCATGTTCTAGTAAGGTTCTTCTAAGTGGATACATGTCAAGATTTTCATTCAAAGTCCTGTGTTTTCAGGCATTCTCTCTATGAATACTTGGCAGTGCAATAAACAGTTATTTCCATTGTTTAGAATTATAAGAATATAAAAGACATTAAACAGTTTATATTTTGACATGTTACTTTGCTCCTGACTTTTAGAAGGCATTAATAAAAAACAGCAATGAAATACTCTTTTTTAATTTAATGAAAGTTAAGGACAATCTCTGTCTTTATGTGACTTTACCATATTGTGTTTTCACCTTTATAACCATTCCTTAGCTCAGACTTTTTTCAGACCCAAAAGGTGAGCAAAATTATCTTTTATGTTCCTCGGTAATATAATATTGGTTTTCTAAATGAGAATCCAATAACACATAAAACACATAAGGACATTTTAAGAAACAAAAAACACTAAGATGGGATAATCCATAAACAAACGCCAAGGAATTCAAACATATGCTCTATCTCTTATTCAAGGAATTACACAATTCCCTTACACATATCCCACAAGTGAAGCACCAAAATTTGGACCTTCATGGCTTCTTTCATCATTTTAAAATATGCTAGATTTCCTTGTCCTGCTAAAGGTTTGTTTTTTTCAATTCACCAGACTCTCATGGTTTCCTCTGGTGCATTTTACCCAAATGTGTTACTCAGAGCAGTGCTGCAAATGAATCAGAGGCGACTTCCTCCCCTCTGTTCATTTCTGAATAACTCTCTACAGAAGTACCAGGAAGAAGGGAGGAGCACAAAGTACCCCATATAGACTGACATCCTGTATTTCAAAGGGAGCAAGAGAACAGCATTTTCCTTTCCTTTGGGTTAAGATGTATTATCTGTATTCCATCTCCATTCATCCTATTTTAAGTTCCCTTTGGATACTTGGAAAAATAGTCGTTTCTATGGTGACCCTCTTCACCTGCACAGTAATACTTGGATGTGTTCCTTGTGGCTCGAAGGAAAAGATGAATGGGATGGGTGAGGAAGTGGGAAGAGAGTTGGGAAAATTTTCCAATTTAGAGTATATTGAAAGCACTTTGTATTTTTTCTGTCTTTTTGTTTCATCAGCCTTATAGCTAGTGGTGTGGTGATAAATGTTTAACAATTCACTGTCATGGGTAAGGAATCTCCAATGTATCATTTACCAATTTTTGTGGCCAATTTCAAGCTACCAATTTGTCACTAATGAATGTGGAATTTGAAGAGATGGCACAAAATCAGCTCTCATGAGCTGGTAAGAGCTGGCTCCAGCACACCACAGAATAGAACATGAACTTTTAGAAGAAAGGGATTTTGTATAATCTATTATATGTAACTATAATAAATTAGCTACGCAGTCATTATTAAAAGTTGGATATTTTGAACTTTAACTTTCTACACGCAAAAAATATCAATTCCCTAAAAATTCATGGTGATAGATATAGAGATTATGTACGAGGAATTTAAATGCATGGATATTTGTTGCCCTGAGTTCCATATTATATCAAGTCATTAATTTAAACATCCAACAAATAACAAAAGATACGATTCACTTTTTCCTACTTTTCTTGTGTTTGTTCTTAACCACAATAATGCCTATAAATCATAGATAATCCACAATCTGAACCATCAAACTGCAAAATCAGTAGTTAACCAAATCTGCGAAAGTCTTGAAATAATGTTTTAATGATTTACTTTCACTGGGTTCAAATCAGTGCATTTTTTACTATCAGTAAAAAAAGAAGTTCAATTTGTTCAAGGATCTCAAACTACAATAGAAGATTAATTAATTAACTAGTTAAGAATGCAATGATATTTTTGAGGGCCTACTATGTGCTGGGTGTTGTTCAAGATACTGAGACACAGAGATGAACAAAGCAGATGAAAATCTCTTCCCTCAGTTTGGGGGAGGCAAAAGAAAAGACAAACAAGCGAAATACTTACTATGATAAATAGTGATCATTGCTAAAGTGATAAAATAAAATAAGGAAGGGAAATATTATGGAATGGGGATTAGAATTCTAGGTGGCTAGGTAGAGAAATTGCAGCGACAGTAAAGAAAATCTCCCTAGGTCTTGACCTTTGCCTTGTCTTAGTCTATGAAGAAGTCTACGGACCAGCCCATGCACCCAAAGCTAGTTCTGCAAACACAGATTTCTAAAGCCCTTGAATAGGCATTTCTTTAGTCTGAGACTACAGAAGAAAGAAATCACATCTAATGATGCATTTAAGAGATAGCGACTGCAAGGGTACATGCTATAATGAGACCGGAGAGAAGTTTTCTTTGTCTTCACTGAGAAAGGCCCAGGGAGGAGAAGGTCAGCAGTAACAAAGGGAAGAAGAAAGCATACATTTTCCCTTAGTTCCTTATTTTTTACCAATTTAAAAAAAATAAAAGGGTTAAACATGGTGGAGATTTTACGTAAAGATTTTGGGATAATGAGTTCAAAGTCAATCTTAAAAGTTAGGACATATTGCTTCTAACTATGAGTATTATTTTCAGCTTTCTGATTAATAAAAAGATCCCAAGATTTCTAGTCTGGAGAGAGCCTAGAAAACCAAAGAATGTATGAGCATATATAAAATAAAGAAATGGTTGAAGAGTCCTGGGCAATATTTTGATGAAATATAATTTTTACAGCCCCTCCAATCCCACTCTTCATATTTAAAAAGTCACTGAAAATGAATAGTTACTGAATGTATGTGGTTTAACTCAATTCCAGTTATGAACTAGGCCATGAATAGGAAAATAAAGCATGCATTTCAATGAATATGAGTGTGTCTCTTAGTTTAGAGTGCAAGAGCTTTGGTATCACTTCTGTGCTATGGTAAATGCTGAGTTAGGTTAGAGGGTATTTGGCAAGATTCAGGACAAGGCAGAGGAATGGATCTGATCTGGGGGATTCAGGGCCTGGGAATTCAAGTCGACTTCAAGGTGTGTTCATGGTGACTTTTATTTAAATAAACGGAAAATTGGCACATGAATGGCTCAGAAAGAGTTAAAGTTTGCCTCATACACAATATGTGGAGGGATAACAAGATTTGAGAAAGAGAATTTTACCAAAAAAAAAAAAAAAATCACAAAGAGGCTTTTGCTTCCTAAATAGAGTTCTTTTGGCAAAATGCCTGCTTTCACATTAGCCTTCCACTTACGGTGTTTTCATTGTACAGTTTACATTCTCTGCTTTATATTTTAATTTCATAAGTTTAACTTGGAAACACTTCTATAGAACTATTTCTATTTTATCTTATTTTTGTTAGGCCAATTCAATAAAATCTAGAAATGCTTTTTGCTTTTGCATTTTTTAATGCTGCAGAATTCTGGATATTGTGGCTATAGTAACAGATCAGAAATGAAAAAACTCCACAAAGGGAGAAAAAAAGGCAGGTAGCAGAAATTTGGGAAGATACATGAGTGATATTTGTGAATATCATTTTTCTATTTTTATGGCAAAATACATCAACTACCATTAATTATATGCTTCTCTTTGCCAGTGAGACTACAACCAGGTACATATAGATTTATTTAAAGAGAGGAAAAAGCAAATCATATTGTGAAATCAAAAACTTTCTGCAGTTTCTCCGGGTTATGCTAATCTCAGATGTTTAATCTCAATAAAATAAGCAAAGAAATCAATAGTTCCCTAATTGGTAGAAACTCTTGGTCTGGCTGTATAAAGTTCATTACTGTTCAGACATTTAATAAGCAAATGTCCTCTCAGCAACTCCAAATGGCCTCAGTTCCTTTTGAACACAGTTCTCTTTTCAAACCATTGATGTGAAATGATTCTATTGACATTAGCTATTGAAGAAAACCTTTAGTTGGAGGGAACTATGACCAACATTTATCTCTATTGGTGGAATTTTTTCATTTTATTTATTCTTCTTTTATTTTTTATGTGAGAAGGAAAAAACAAAGTCAGATCAAACACATCTATAGAACAAAGCAGCAGGGTTCACACCAATGTACAGGGATGGGAAGATTCTGCTCTAATTTGTTCTGAAAAGGCTTGATGCATTTTCCCAGACACAGGCGGCACAGTGAAGGCCTCAGCCACTTTTGCACGATGCCAAAGAAATGTGTTTCGCACTTAACTTGTCATTTCCATGCTTTCCTGAACTTCTTTTCCTTTCTTAATTCCTTTTCTTTCCTCCTCCTTCTTATTTTTTTTTTGATGGATATTTAACTAGAAATGAGTATAAGTGGACTAACTTGTTAGATATGGAGATAGAGCAATACTTTTCCATTCTTCCAGCAAGGGTTTGCAAAAGGGTCTGCACTTAAATTGCTTGGACCGACTGTTTTTTAATCCCGAGTTAAGTCATGATACCAGTTGAGTAAGGACACCCGAAAAGCCCTCTGGGCCTTGCAGGGTTTCTCTTCCCTTCGGCGTTTGAACTCAGCGTGGACCCCATAGCCACTGTCCGCCGGGCCTTTCATCAGTGTCCAGCCTGTCCGATGAGAATAGGCCCAGGTTGGAGCCCCAGACTAGACTGCGGACAGCACCTCTTTGTCCCTCTCACTTGGATGGGACATGATTCCACAGGATTAGCCAACAATTATATGCTCTGAACTGATCAATTCAGTCAATTTACTGTGCAAAGTAAATTGATCCTTCAGAACAAAGGGTTCTGTCAGCGGGGAGCTACCTGAGAAAGCAGCATGCCTGTGTAAACAGTTCTGTCCTTGTCCCAGTGTGGAGTGGCCCTGCGCCATATGGTGCCACTATGAACTTATTAGCTGACGGATTAACTGATCTCCGCATTTGGGATCCCCAGTTTCCAGCTGTGAGAATGATTGATGGGCTAACTACTGCTCCAGTCTTGGAAGTTATTTCCTCCATTTAACAGAGTCAAGAAGACAGAAAATTGCCCCCTTTGTAAATGCTAATCTCACCACTCCTTCGAACACCCAACATAGCAATTTATTCAAGGCAAAGTCTTAAAATTGGTATAGTGCACATCAAATGCATACTAATTAGCAATTTCTTTTGAAGGCTCCATCACTTATTAAGGGTCTCCTTTTCTATATGTTCATCATGCCCCACTTCACCCTTTAATTACAAAACAGCACTTTCGACTAATTGTGAGAAGGTATATTGTGCCCGGAATCTGTATTAAACACTATACCTTCTGAGGCCTAATTTAGGGTCACATCGGAGGCAGACAGATAAGCAGGCAAAAAAGCCCGCAACTGTCGTCTGCAATTTTAGGCATATTTGGGCATTGTTCAGGAGGAGCATTTTATCTAAGATGGCAGCTATGACACTCGTCAGTGGGCATCACAATAAGCATCGGGTAGAAAGAATGGGGTTAATCCTGGGTTAATAGATGGGAAATTTCTAGTTCGAGAGGAACTCACATGAACTCAACCCATACATGATAATATTATTTGCAACTCTGCAATTTCTTCACCTATGTGTAAAAGGACCTCAAAATTTTATAAGGCTCTTAATTTGTTACTGGATTAAACTCCTCGTCATTTAAATGGATATACCATAGTCACATTATAGAAAGTGGAATTTTTGCAGAGTTCTGCTGAACAATGCTTACAATAAACACCTTTTCATTTCTGAGATGTTGAGACTTTCTCTTATTAAAACTCAGAACTTCAAACCACCCAGATAACTCTGACGTTGATCCTAGAGGTATGCCTGCAATTTATCTCCCTGAAATACAGGGTGATAAAGAACTGCTCAGCCCCTTTCTCTGGACTTTTGCTATACTTCTAGGCAATTTAGTGATAGTTCCCCTAGTTGGTGCTTGTACCTAGAGGAAGAATTGGTGAAAGTTTAAAGTTTAGGTATAATTAGACTGCAAAAAATGGAGACTAAACCAAAAAAAACCTTGGGATCACTGGTTGGGGAAGACCAGGTAAGGAAGGAATCTTTACTTTAAGAGGAGTTCACTTTTGGAACTGAGGACTTTTAGAGATTGTCTTTGTGGAAGAAATTAAAACTGCAGTGGACCTGGCTTTATCAGAAAATCGTAGAACTCTATAAACATCCCAAATAACCAGTCAAATCCATCTATTTTTAAGTTAAGACTAATATTCAATCTTCATTATCATCCTTAAATTTGCCCAAGAAGAAGCTATGGGAATAACATGACCGGCAAAATATGGAGAGATTCTGCTTTGGTTCTCTAGGAAATAATTGCAAAGCCTCATGAGCAGCCTCTTGGCTGTTTGCTGTCTTCAGCAGAATATCAACACTCAAACAAAAATTGCATTGCTTTAGGATCATTGTCTACACTTTAATTTCCAAGCTCTCAGATTGAAACTCACATTGCATCAGGTTATGCTTTGGTGAGTTTCAACTAAGGTTTATCCAGGATTTGGGTCCTGCCTTTTTTGTTATGTGAGCTTGGGTAGATGTCTGACCATCATGAATCTTAGCTTCTTCACCTGAGACGCATAAGGGGAATCATGCCTCACTTCAAAGGTTCGAGTTAAATTTGGTGTGTTGACGTGAATATGCTAGCATGGTATGGAACAGAGTTGGAGGCTACAATATTCCCTTCCTTTCCTTCTTTTCATTCTCTAACCATTTTGGTCAAGTTGGTTCATCAGTTCTTAGTACCACAGTCACCACCTTAGGTTCCTCTTGTGTGAAAAGAACTTGTTTTCTTCCCCTATAGACAGCATGAAGAAATTGTCATTAAAATGAAAAATACCATATAATTTTCTTTCAAGCAATCTGAAATAAACTGAATATTAATTAGTTGGGAGGTGTCATTCGTTTATTTTTAAAATGGCTTTCTGAAATTTAGTT
Source organism: Myrmecophaga tridactyla (assembly GCA_004026745.1). Classification (NCBI taxonomy): domain Eukaryota; kingdom Metazoa; phylum Chordata; class Mammalia; order Pilosa; family Myrmecophagidae; genus Myrmecophaga; species Myrmecophaga tridactyla. The sequence goes on from PVIY010017120.1 coordinate 38,487, forward strand.
GCTCCTTCTTTTAATAAACAATTGAATTTCCACATTGAAATTGTGATGTGTGCAAATGTAAATATGGGAGTTAGAAAGATGAAGATATTTATGAAGAACTGGTCTCAAAGGTCAAAAGAACTTGAAATCATTTGCATAAACCTCGCAAACGATGGTCAGGTAAGAATGCTATCAGCTTTTTTTTTTTTGGTCTTTTGTGAGTCTAACACCCTTAACGAGTTTATGCTAAATTGGGGCTGTGTCGACAGCCAAATAGACTCCCACAAATATCCTCAAATTCACCAGTCACTTTATTTTAGGATCTGACCATAATGCATGCTTCCATTACAGAAGACTTTACAATATTTAAAAAATTAGATTAGATGTACTTTGTTGGGATATTTAGGTTGTAAGCCACAATTTGTACTTTTAATTAAAATATGCAAATCTTGATTCTTATTATTCACGGTAATTGAGAGGTTTACTCCAAAAGAGTGTATGGAAAAGAAATGATTTACATTTAGTTGGAGAATAGAGTCTATTAATTTTCCATCAGATCTGTCTTCTTCCCTCTGCCATTCCCTCCCCAACTTATGCAATTCTCTTAGACAAAATGTTAGGAAGCCTAATTTCCAGTTCCATCAAATTAGTGCTGATCACATATCTAATAAGTATAATAGTGCCACCAGATTTCAAATTTCTTATTTCCTTTTTACTTTTTTCCCTTGGGAGAAGCCATGAAACCAAACTGATCACTGTTAAAGTCTCTAGTATTCAAGCTAAAGAACCTCCCACTCCTAAGTGCTAGGAACAGGCAATTTCATTCATCGGGAAACCTCCCCTCCAGCCATTCACCATGACCTGTTTTTGAACCGCAAGCGACCTGAGGTTCAAGAGCCTATTTTATACATCTGTGCATACCCAATTTTTGAAAATCAGTAAGTATTCAATAAATGTGGTTGAACGAAGGAGTCATGGTATATGAAAAGCAGGCTCATTTGTATGTCAAATAGGACCCCATGTGGCAAAGTGCATCTGTAATTTATGCCAGCCTTGTTTGTTATTCAGAGCTTAAATTCTGAGTTTTTACTTATGGTTTTTAGAGACTTTTAGGCCACACTCATACCTCCTCTCACCCTCTCTAAACATGCACTCCAAAAATATGAGTAATTACAATACATGTGTAGTTATAAGGGATCATTGATTCTGTATGGAAGAGGGATATCCTCAAAATTATTATCTAATCCTCTGTCATAACACTTGTGTGGGTGTATATGTATGTGTTGGTAATAAGAGAGGAATCTCTTCCTCCAAATATCGACCAATTTTGGGGAATTTTGTTGATGAGTATGTGTCAGATCATTAGATATTTTAGAATGCAATAAAAGTTTTGAAATATCTCTTAAATATTCATGAAAGCTACAGTTCACATTTCAAAACCAGCCTTTTCTCCTTAGTTTTACATAAAATTTCCAAATGCTTGGACTCTTCTTGTATAGTTCAAGGGTTGCTACTGTGTCATGTCACTAATAATCTCCCCTGTTGTTAAAGTGATATGTTTTGAGAAATGTATATATTCATAGTACAAAATGTAGAGCATCTAAGACACCCCCAGGCATTTTTTAGTTTTAAAAACCCTTACAAAATATACTGAAGTTTTTTTGAATGAAGAGAATCAGTTTCAATATTACTTTTTATTTCTTACAAATGCTTTAATCACACCTGGGGAAAGAAAGGCAGATGGTTGCCATAGTATTTACCTCAAAATTGTTTACTTTGTTTTAGCCATAATGTAGATAATATACAGATAAGCAACCAATACTTGACCGACAGTATAGTTCCTTCTCAGCCACAAATATGGGATTACTTTATAAAACAAAGCCAACAGTACTTTGATGTTGGTATTGTTTTCATAATAGAAAATAAACGGTCCTTAAGAGTAACCAAATCAGAAATGTGACTTAATTGGTTGATAAACACATTTTCAAAGAAAAAGAATATCACATAAGCAATGAAATACATATGAGATTCCAATAATTCCGGTACTCTAAATTTAGTGAAAATTTTTGAATTTTTTTCCTAAAATTTCTAAACATGAATACAAAGTTGTGTAAGGAAAGAATTCGAAATATAAAAAATATACTGGATGCTATTTCTCTATTGGAAAATGTATCATTACCAGCATTCCTTACTTGACATTTTACAAGTATTTTTGTCCTCTTTTTTGAAAGAACATTGTATTTCCTCTCCCCTTTCAAATATTTGTTATGACAGTAATCTCCATTCAAATGAGTAGAGATATTTTTCATCCATTTGGATCAAAACCAATATTGAAACATTTTTAGACTAACTCTTTTGCACATTTCTTTTAGATTAGCAATTGAAGAAAGAAGCATGAAAATTGTATACTTTTATTTTTTATTCAGAACTGCCTTAAAAGACTTACAAATACTTTTTTTGTTTTACTTAATGGTAGCTGGACCAACAGCCCATGGGCCAAGTTAAAATCTGAAGCAACTTGGAATGGATAAGATTTTAAACCTCCAAAATTGCTGTTTATAATGGACAGTCAGACATAATAGTCCATGATGGAAATGTAGTCACCATAGTCAGGTGAACAGTGATTCTGCAATAAGGAAATGTAATTAACTTGTCTACATCAGGAAGAGAGTTGACTAATCATTCGTGCAAAGTCTTATATGCTATCTTTGTTTTTTAATTATTAATTCTTTCCTTAATCATCCCTAGGTATTTTGTTTTCAGCTATAACTTTCAGCTGATCAGACTTGTTTCTGATTTCTTTTAATTACTAATGCTGTAAAGATGTTGCATCTTTTCCAAGCTCTCTTACAACCAACTCTCAAATCAATTTAGGCATCTCAAAAGCAGTTCTAAAATACCAGATGCTCTGTCAGCTGCGCAGAACAATGTGCTAATAATTGTATTTCTCTTTCTTGCAGCAGATCAAAGCCAGAGATGAGGTGACATACACCTAAGATATTCAAACTCTGGCTTGAAGGTCAATTGGATCTGCCGACATATGTTGCTGATTTTGTAACATGAAAGACAACTAGAAAGAACAGATCAGTGAAATACATGGGCTCCGTTTCTTAATTTCGGCCCTATCCAAATGTTTACAGAATAGCTTGAAGGGGTTTGCAGTTTCTTGTTATCAGTTTTATTAAAGCTTGGCAAACCTTTAATAGCAAGTCTATCAACAACACACCAGGGTTTGGATTTTAGTCTTAGAGTGGCTAAAGTTTTATATTTATAAACAATTTTTAATTGGAAGCACCAGGATCTTTTGCTGGTAGAGTGCCAAAATTGCCTCATAGAAGTGCAGCATGCGTGCTCGGCTTGAAGAGGTGATGGCAGCTGATGAGGGGAAGTGGCAGGAAATAGCCTTTCTGTAAGCCGAGAAGAGGGCAGGCAGGCAAGCATCAGGATTTCCCTCTTAGCAGCCTTAAAGTAGGTGCCTTAAGCTATACAGAAAAAATTTATCTGTTTCTATGGTTTAATTTAAAACATTGGAACAAGGGGACAAGTGCCACTTAAAGGCCAGAGTATCTCACTTAAACCAGAATCGTGACCCACACTCATGCCTGTCAACTACATAGCAGATTTGAAACTGCACTTAGAAAAAAGAGAAAAAAATCATATGGCAGCAGCCTCCCCTCCAGGCAACTCTACACACCAGTGTCAGAGTCATTTTATCATATTATTCAAATGTCAAAAAAATTCAAGAATTTTCCTCTGTTATCAGAGTAAAATACCAACTCTTACATTTGTGTTTCAATGCTCCCTCTAATGTGACCCCATCCTACACATCTAATCATATAGGGGAGTCAGGACTCTGAAGCCAGAATGTCTGGATTCAGATTTTAACTCTATCACATACCAAACTATCTCAGTTCATACAAGTGGCCTGACCTCTGTATGCTTCTGTTTCCTCCTCTGTAGAATCGGAATTAAAATATTACCTATCATATGGCTGTTTTACAGATTAAATGTGTCTTCTTAAAATCCCACCTAGCACACAGTGAGAACAAGCAGTGTATAAAATGTTTAAGTAAGTAAAGGACACCCGACTATACTGTAGCTCAAGCCATGCTCCATCCTCACTCTGATTCTCTAATTATGGTCTTCTGCCTCCTTGAAATTTTTTGCAAGATCAGAAATAGAAATAGTCAAGAACCAGAAAGCTAACTAGCATGGGGAATCTCTGGGTCAAGCACTAATTTATCCTTCAAGATCTGCTCAAAATTCCCCCAGCCCTTTCTCGACTCTACACTTTCGCTTGTTTGGTTCTCCTTTTCTGGTGTGTCTTACCTTTTCCTCTCTATTTACTCAAAACCTTCTCTCCTTTGAAGTCTAGATCAAATTCTCTGTGGCACCTTTCTAGACTGCCTTTGCAGCATTCATTTTTATATGAATATATCTTTTCCCATACTTATTATTTTAATCACAATAATCTGCTTTATATTGTAAATTAATATTTGCTTGCCTATTGGTCTTGTATTCCAAAATAGATAGTTTGCTAACTGAGGATGGGGCAGCTCCTGTGGAGCTGAGCCTAAAGTAAATGTTCAATACATCTATTAAATACTGTTTAATAAAGTCAGTAAGTGGCTTCTCATTCAGTCCCCTCTGGAAAAAAAAAATACTCAGAGGAACTCCAAAGAAAAGGATCAAGAAAATTGCAACAAAATATTGGGAAATATCAGGGATAAGAAACTAAAACTACTGGGTTTTTTGGGGGGTGCATGGTCTGGGAATAGAACCCTAGTCTCCCATATGGAAGGCAAGCATTCTACCACTGAACCACCTGTGCACTCAAGAAACTAAAACTATAACCACCAAATCCAAGGATAGATTTTGATGGGTTGAAGAGATAAAGATGGTCCTTTCTCTGAATATTGTTCAATTTACTCCACAGTTCAAAAACACGTGTAGGTGCCTGCCCATTCAAAACAAACAAAAACCCACACATATAGTTGCACAAATGAGGACACTGGACACAGTGAATTGCACAATGAGTTAAGACAGAGTTAGACCTGAACTGCTGATTTCTGGTGCCCCATCCAGTACACCTTATTTCTACCATCCTGTGTATTAAGTTGAGAAAAGAACTATCCATAGTGTTCAGTCTACAGATTTGTTAATCAAGGTGGATTTGGAAATTAGATAGGCAAGTAGATTGTTCCTGAATTTCTGTCACTAACTGCTATTAGACAGCCCTAATATATGTGAAACTCAGCATTTTAGATGTGTTGGCTTCTAGTCTTTGATGGAAAACAGTGATCTCATTCTTGTATTTTGATGCCAGGCTAGTTTGTCTGTGTTTTTGTTTCTTGGCTGTTCATGGTTTGCACCAATTATAAAGAATTTGTTCTAAATGTATCCAAATTTTGTTTGTTGTCTTGGCTCTCTTATCAGCTTTTCAATGCATATTCCCCCCCCAAAGAATGAATTATAGTCAATGTATAATTTCAATGCAAGTAAAGCTGTATTACAGAAATTAGCCCTGACCATATCTGAACATTTAATATTAAATATAGATAACATGGAAACATCAATTCATTGATGCTCCTCTATGAATTCTGAAATAAATCTGAGGCTACTTATAGGAATATATAATGATCCTTGTCAATAGAATTTTCTGTGACTTTTTTTGAGCTTGTGGTATTCGCTCTTCCTTTGTTTTCCTGACTCTACCCTATCTGGCTCCTCTTCCTGTGTCTTCCTTCACTCCTTCTCTAAAGCTTAGTTCTTAGCCCCCAGTCCGATTCCTTTTATAACCCCTCAAATTTTGTCTCAGTCACTCTAATGGTTTCAGTTATTATCTCTACATGAGTGACTCTGAAATCATCATGTCAAGTTTGAACAATACTTCAATATTGCAACCAGCTTTCCTCCAAAGGTTTATTAGGTATTTCTTCCTCAGTGACCTCCTTTTGCCTTGTCTAATATATTTTAAATTGAATTCGTCTTCAGATATTGTCTCTGCCTCTTATTTTTCTTATTATTATTTCTCCCATTCATTAGGAAACAAACTTAAGAGTCACTTTTGCTACCTCTCCTTCCCTAACTACTTATCCATTCAATTATATGGTGCTGCCTGTTTGAGCTTCTTGGTAGCCACAAAGTCCATCTCTTTATTCTGCCACTACTTATCCCATTTCTTCAACTGGATTGGCACTGTAGTACAGTGCCCAGAGCTACACATAATTAGTTGATGGATGAAAAAGGAATATTTTCCCATACTTGTATCCCTGCCTCAATTTTGACCCTTTCAGTACATTTCAGATTATTCTTCCCTTTCAAACTTTGCATTCATCACATCATTATTATATTGGAAAATTTCCAATTGCTTTCAATCAATAAATCAGGTTTACCCTACATTAGAATCACCTTGGAAGCTTCTAGAATATGCTAAAAGCCCAGACCAAATCAAACAGAATTTTCTGGGTTAGAGGTTAGGCCTTGAGGGTTAATATTGTAAGAATTTGACAGCTGGTGTGATAGAAACCAAACCAGTTGAAACTACTTTGCCATCAGCATGGACACTGGCAAAATGACCCTAAATACCAGATAATTAACAGCCCTGATGGTGTCTATATTAAAATCTCAAACAGGAGATTCTAATGAACCACAGATTTACAAAATTAGCTCTGTGTTCCTGATCCTAGGAATCAAGGTTCTTAAAATGTGACTGTCTTCCTTTCCAGTACTATTGTTTCTACCCTTTATATGAAATTTTTGCTTTAATTCTATGTGCACATCCATTAAATATGCCTTGTGCATTGCTGTTTCCTTACCTTTACTCATAGAATAGGTTAACCATGACAGAGTATAACTTCATTTAAGTATTCTTTGTTTCAATGGAGAATAGAGCATAAAGGAAGACACTGATAGACTCAACCGATCACCCACACTTGCCTAAAGAGGAAAAAAATCTGCTGAAGGAAAGAGAGTGGCCATAAACATCTGTTAAACACAATGCTCCTGAACTTTATAATATCAACTGTTTGTGAAATTCTAACTTGCCTTTCTGGAAGTTGTGTTTCATTCTTTTACATAATATGAGGACACGTTGACCAAAAAATGACTGAAATCACTGAAAAAAAAGAATAATATCCAAGAATAATGGAAAGTAATTCCATTGTTCCCATTCTATGGAGCTCTTTCCCCTCGTGGTGTTTCACATGCCCTTGGCTACTTCTTTTAACCAGAATCTACAACAAAAATGCTAAAAAGCAAAGTACATGATTTAAGAACCAATAAAAGAGAAATTGATAAATGTCCTATTCACAGGAAGATCAGAGGACACATAAAGTTCACTGATGTAGGAATAATTAATCACTGTCAAGTACAATCATGGCTAGAGGAGCCGGATCCTCCATACATAAGCAGGAAGAAAACTTGAGTCTGTAGGACTCTATCACAGGTGGCCCCAGAAACTGTAACAGACTGTGTGTGTGTCCTGAGCATCCCTGCAAGTTCAGAGGCCCATCAGGAAGAGATGATTTTATGATGTTTTACACCAACCTGGAGCGGTGTTTTCAATCAACTCTGAAAAGATTGTCTCATGAACTCTTGTGAGTGAGATACTCAGAGTTAAATACTTGCCTCTAAAGAACTCTTGGAATCACTTTCCTTCCAGATTGCATCTAATGCATTTCAGTAGTTATTTGCAGTTTTGAAGTTATTCCAAAGTTTGGGGATCCAGCCCAAGAGTGGTGATAGGCAGAACAGTGTCCCCCTAAAAGAGGCCCATGCCCTAACCCCCAGCTTCTCTGTGCATCTTTCTGTGAATCAGTTAGTTGCATGTGAATTAGTGAAGCTAATTAGTGAAGCCCTTTTTAGCGGAAAAAGGGCTTTGCAGATGTGATGAAGGTTAAAGACTTTCAGATAGGGAGAGTATCTTAGATTATTCAGATAGGCCCAATCTAACACATGACTTTTTAAAATCAAAGAGCCTGACCTAGATGTGGTCAGACAAAGAGATGTAATAATGGAAGCAGGGTCAGAGAGGTGCTGCACTGTTGGTTTTGAAGATGGCAATATGGGCTCATGAGCCAAGGAATGCAGGCAGCCTATAGAAGCTGTAAAATGCAAAGAAACCCTCTCCCCTAGAGCCTCCAGAAAAGAATGCAGCCTTGCCAACACCTTGATTTTTGCCCAGCAAAACTTGTGTTAGACTTACCACCTAAGGAACTGTAAAATAATTAATTTATGTTTTGATAAGCCCTAAGATTTTGGTAAATATTTAGGTGGTGAAAAAAACTAATAGAAGAGTTTACCCTGCGATTTGTCTTCAGCAGAAAGTGGAGAGTACTCTTAAAAATACAGTTCTCTTTCCAGACCATTTACTTAAAAGCCTAGGCTCTGTTATTTTTTAAAACTTCCCCAGGTAATCATAATGTTCATTCATTTATTAGGCTGGTGCTTTAGAGTCCTGGACTGCTCAAGCAAATACCATGAAATGGGTTGGCTTAAACAATGGGAATTTATTAGCTGATGGTTTTGAGGCTAAAATAAACTCCAAGGCATCATTAAGGCAATGCTTTTTCCCAAAGACTGTGGTGTCCTGGGGCCAGCCACCAGTACCTCTGGCTCTTCCCTCACATGACAAGGCACATGGCATCTCCTAGTCTCTCTCTTCTCTTCTGTGTTCTGTCAATCTCCAGCCTCTTTCTTCCTGTGGCTCTCTCTTTCTCTGAATTTCATTCTCTTATAAAGAACTCCAGTAATAGGAGTAAGACCCATTCTGATTGAGGTGGGACACACCTTAACTGATAAGATCTCATCAAAAAGTCCTACCTACGATGGGCATACACTCATAGGAATGGGTTAAATTTGAGAACATGTTTTTCTGAGGGTATATATAGCTTCAAACCAACAGACTGGCTATTATGTAATTTTCATTTTTAACAGTTTTATTAAAATATACTTGACATTACAAACAATTCATTAAGGTAGAGTGTACAATTCAATGCTTTTTAATTTATTCAAAGTATCATGCAAGTATCACTACAATCTAATTTTGGAACATTTTCGACCCCTTAAAAGAAGCCCTGTACACTTGAGCAGTCACTCCCAATTCCTTCATAATCAGATCCAAACAACCACCAATTTACTTTTTACTCTTTAAATTTGCACATTCTGGACATTTCATATAAATGAAATAATTAAATATATGTCCTTTGTGTCTAGCTTCTTTCATTTAGCATTATGTTTTCAAGATTCGTCTATGTTGTAACATGAATGAGTGTTTTGTTCCTTTTTATTACTGAACAATATTCCATTATATGCAAATACAGCATTATAATTATCCATTTCACCTTTGAGTTGTTTGTACTTTTTCTCTACTATGACTAATGCTGCTATAAGAATTTATGTATGAGATTTGAGTATCTTTTTTCAGTTATTTTGAATATATACTTAGGAGTGGAATTTCTGGGTCACATGATAAATCTGTGTTTACATTATAAGGAACTCTGAAATGTTTCCAAAGAAGGTGCACCTTTTTATATTCTCACCAGCAGTTTATGTGGGTTCCAATTTCTCCACATCTCAATCAAAACTTGTGTCTCCACCTACACCTCCAACAAAGACAGAGACATTTGGAGACACAGAAAGAAAATGGCCTTGGGAAGGCAGTTTGAAACCAAAAGCCATAGGACTAGAAGATGCCAGCCACATGCCTGTCCAGCTGACATAGGTGTTCTGAACCCATCAGCCTTTCTTGAGTCAAGGAATCTTTTCCTATATGCCTGAGTTTGGAAATTTTTTTATGGCCTTAGAGCTATAAACTTGTAATTTAATAATTTCTCTTTAAAAAAGCAAACCCATTTCTGGTATATTGCATTCCAGTAGCATTTAACAAACTAAAACACCCTCCCACATTTTTTGTGCTATTTTTGACATACATTATTATGATTATTATTTTGTATAATCTTATGTTTCTTTAAACCAGGAGAGAAAAGAAAGGAGAATAAGTATTCTAGTATGCTAACTGCTGGAATGCAATATACCAGAAATGGAATGGCTTTTAAAAAGGGGAATTTAATAAGTTGCTAGTTTACAGTTCCAAGGCAGTGAAAATGTCCAATTAAAACAAGTCTATAGAAAATGTCCAATCAAAGGCATCCAGGGAAAGATACCTTGGTTCAAGAAGACCAATGGAGTTCAGGGTCTCTGTCTCATCTGAGAAGGCACATGGTGAACAGTCACAGTTTCTCTCTCGGCTGGAAGGGCACATGGCGAACATGGCATCATCTGCTGCTTTCTCTCCTGGCTTCCTGTTTCATGAAGCTCCCCAGGAGGTGTTTTCCTTCTTCATCAACAAAGGTCACTGGCTGGTGGGCTCTCTGCTGTCATGGTTATGTCGTTCTTCTCTGCTGTCTCTGAATCTCTTTCTCCAAAATGTTTCCTCTTTATAGGACTCCAGTAAACCGATCAAGACCCACCCAAACGGGTGGAGACATGTCATCACCTAATCCAGTTTAACAACCACTCTTGACTAAATCACATCATCCAGGGAGATGATCCAATCACAGTTTCAAACATACAGTATTGAACAGGGATTATTCTACCTTTATAAAATGGGATTTTGGTTAAAACATGGGTTTTCTAGGGGGCATACTTACTTTCAAACCAGCACAATAAGTATATGTTTATAGAAGCTATTATATTAATCTTCTTACCCTGTTGTATTGAGCTACCATCTGGTGTCATTTGTCTTACTCCAAGAGAGCTTTATGACCCATCACCTATGTGTTCTTATTGTCAAATGTGTTACATTTCTGTAATGGATCTGTTGATAACATGTATATTTATGTATATTTACATATATATGTATGTGTGTGTAACATTATGTAATTGCTTTTTAAAAATCAGCCAAGAGAAGGAAGAAATAAAGCCCAATTATGCTCTTTCATAATTACCTACATAAACACCTTTACTATTATTCTTGCTTTTGTGTGTGAATTTGAGTTACTGTTTGGTGTCACTTGCCTTAAACCTGAGGAACTGTCTTTTGTATTTCATTTAAAGCTTATCGGCTAGCAATAAATTCTCTCATTTTTGTCTGTCTGGAAATTTTTTTATTTTGCTTTTATTTTAGAAAGATAGTTTTGTTGGGTATAAGATTTTTGGATAAAAGGTTATTTTTCTCTCTTTCCCAGAATTTTTATATGTTTTATCACTGTCTCCTGGTCTCCATTGCTTCTAATGAGATGTTAATCTTACCTGTCTTTTTCTTTCAACATTTTGACTATGAAGCATTTGGGTTTGGAATTCTTGTGTTCAACCTAATTGCAATTTGTCAAGCTTCTGAGATATGTAGATCAATGTTTTTCATAAAATTTGAGGTTTTTTTTTTTTTAAGGTTTTCAAAATTTTATATTTTGAAATAATTTTAGACTTATAGTAAATTTGCAAGAGTATAATTAATTTTCTCTATAATTGTTCCCTAGATTCCCCAAATAACAATTTACCTCATTTTCTTTTTCATTCTTCTTTACTCTCACGGTACAGATACATATTTTTATATACCAATAAACATTTTTTTCTGAACCATTTGAGAGTAAGCTGCTGACATGATCACCTTTTTATACCTAATACTTCTTTTTTTCTTTTTTTTTTT
>PVIY010017121.1:0-50151 GCA_004026745.1 Myrmecophaga tridactyla
TAGACTTACTGGTAAGGCATTTGTATGTCAGAGGATGAGAGGTAAATCCAACAAAAATACAGGGCCTTTCACCTCACTGAAATTTCTAGGTGTCCAGTGGTGTGGGGCATGTTGGCGAAGGATAAGTTACTGCATCTGGCACCTCCTACAACCAAAAAAGAGGCACAACGCCTAGTTGGTCTCTTTGGATTTTGGTGACAACACATTCCTCATTTGGGTGCGCTTCTCTGGCCCATTTATCGAATGACCAGACAAGCTGCTAATTTTGAGTGGGATCCTGAACAAGAAGAGGCTCTGCAATAGGTCCAGGCTGCTGTACAAGCTTCTCTGCCACTTGGACCATTTGATCCAGCAGATCCAATGGTGCTGGAAGTGTTAGTCGCAAATAGAGATGCTGTTTGAAGCCTTTGGCAGGCCCCTATAGGAGAATCACAACACAATGCTTCTGCCAAAACTACCATCTGTGGGCTTACAGAATGCCTTTTCCATCATCATGGCATTCCACACAGCATTGCTTCTGATCAAGGAACACACTTCACAACAAATGAAGTCAAGAATGGGCACATGCTCATGAAATTCTCTGGTCTTACCATGTTCCCCATCAGCCAGAAGCAGCTGGATTGATAGAACAGTGGAATGGCCTTTTGAAAACTCAATTATGGTGCCAACTAGGTGGCAATACCTTGAAGGGCTTGGGTAATGTTTTCCAGGATTAGCATCTGAATTAGCATCCACTGTATGGTGCTGTTTCTCCCATAGCCAAGATCCATGGGTCCAGGAACCAAGGAGTGGAAATGTGATTGGCACCACTCGCCATTACCCTTAGTGATCTACTAGGAAAATTTTTGCTTCCTGTGTCTGTGACCCTGATCTCTGCTGGTCTACAGGTTTTAGTTCCAAAAGGGGAAGTGCTTCCACCAGGAGAAACAACAATGATTCCACTGAACTGGAATCTAAGGCTGCCACCTGGTTACTTTGGGCTACACATGCCCCTTGATCAACAAGCCAAGAAGGGGATTACATTTTTGGCTGGGATGCTTGACCCTGACTATTAGAGGGAAATAGGACTGCAACTACACACTGGAGGTAAAGAAGAGTTTTCCTAGAATATAGGAGATCCCCTAGGGCGTCTTTTAGTACTAGCATGCCCTGTGATTTAAATCAACAGAAAACTGCAACAACCCAATCCTGGCAGGACTACCAATGACTCTGAAACTTCAGCAATGAAGGTTTGGGTCACGCCACCAGGCAAAGAACCATGGCCAGCTGAAGTGCTTGTTGAGGGTAAAGGGAACATGGAATGGGTGTGGAAGAAGATAGTGATAAATATGTATTACGACCATGTGATCAGTTACAGAAATGAGGACTGTAATGCTGTTTTGTTCACACTATACTATTTAAGTTGTAAGAAATCAAGTTTAAGAATGAATATTACCCAAGGACTTGCACCCTATTCTGGAGAGATTTAATGTGGTTCCGGTTATATACAGGACAGTTGAGTATTGTTAGGTGAAAGAAAAAATGTGTGCTTTATTGTCTTTTATTTAGAAATTAGATATGGTTTAAGGTGATGTGTATAGGTGCCAAGATGACAAGGGGTGGACTATCATGGTCAGGTTCATGTGTCAACTTGTCCAAGGGGTCGTACCTGTTGTCTGGTTGGGCAACTACTGGCCTGTCTGTTGCTATAAGGACATTTCCCAGAATTCAATCATGATCACGTTGGCTGCATCAATAGCTGATTCCATTTGTAATCACCCAAGAGGAGTGTCTGCTGCAATGAGTGACGCTTAATCTAATCACTGGAAACCTTTTAAGGAGGATTCAGAGGAGACAGGCTCTCTTCCTGCTTTGGCCGGTTAGCCTCTCCTGTGGACTTCATCCATACCCTCCATCGGAATTGTCAGCTTCACAGCCTGCCCTACAGATTTTGGACTTTTACGTTCCCATGGTTACGTGAGACACTTTTATAAATTTTATATTTACGAATATTTCCTGTTGGTTCTGTTTCTCTAGAGAACCCTACCTAATATAGTCACGTTTTGAATTAGATTAGAACAATCCAATCAAAGGTTCCACCCTACAATATTGAATCAGGATTAAGAAAACATGGCGTTTCTGGGGTACATAACAATCTCAATCCAGTATACCTACTATGAATCAGACATGGTTCTTGGTACTGGGGATATAGTGGCTTAAATGGTTTATAAACCTCTGGCTTCTTATTGCTTATATTCTCTAAATAATCTGCAGACATGTTGGTGTACCCTGGAAGCATTTTGGAGGGCTTGTCATATACTGTAAAGGAAAATTCATTTTCTCTGGTTTTCAGTACACACTTAACAGCCATTTCTACCTACTTAATATACTTCAGACTGCCTATTACCCAAAGCTTGGAAAACTTTGGCCTTAAGATCGCCCTTTTTATTTAGGTGCATTATCTGGGAATCAAACCAGGATATTCTGCATGGAGGCGAGCATTCTACCACTGAACCACCCATGCACATGATCTTAAGAATATTTTTATTGTCAAATGCCTTGAACATCTCTATCATCAAATCCCTCATTTCAAATTAAACCCATCTAGAAACTTACACAGTTATAAATAATTTAAAATGTTTTTTAAAAACTAAACCAAAGTTGTTTTGCTTTTTACTTTGATGGATTGTCCTGTTTCCTCATTTTCATTGGAATATTTATGAAATAAATGTTACCCAGATGCTAATTCATCGTATTCATTTAGGTTTTGAAATTAACATCCTTTTTAACTTTGGCAAACAATACATGGCAACATGTTCTGCATCAAGATCATATCCATTCTGTTTTTCTTATGCTTAAAATATTTTTGAATTCCTAAGCACGACTGTCCAACTCTCAGACCATATGCTAAATTAGATGGCAAGACTCAAAATGCAAGCAAAAGAGGAAGCACTTGCAAAATCCATTTTAAATCAATCTAGCATTTGTGAATGGAGAAAAGCCCAGCAAGTTTAAAATGATTCAGTTTAAGTGACTACTTTTATCTCACCTCTTTTTGACTCCTCTCCACTGTTTCATACTTTATCGTAGTTTGCTGAACTATACCTAGTATTTCAGACTATGAATAAATCTAGCTAAGAATACACTCAAATGATACCAGGAGAGGGCAAACTGCTGTGCAGGCACATCATTTTTCATGCATTTTTTTTCTCTCCCTAATAATACAAGATGAATTAGCATTTAAATTACATAAACTTGATCTCTGAAATTCTATTTAGTTATTTTTCCTGAGTATGACCATTCTGAAGTTTGACTCCTCTCATCAGACTTATATTCTTGGATGTAGTACAGGAAATCTGAATTTAGTGATATTCCTTTTCTTCTAAAGATCTAGGGTTCAAAGTGAGAAGTGTCTGATAGTTCTTGTTTCCTGGAAAGCTTATGCCTAGGGCAAGGAAGGCACATGCTCCCTTTTCTCTCCCTTTCCTGCCTTTATCCTAAAAAATTTAATGAATTCTTGGCATATATATATATATATATATCACTATATATAAAGTACTCTTCAAGATGCCTTTTTTTGAGGAAGAGAATTAATACCAATAAAATTATGATGGCAATAAT
This sequence comes from Myrmecophaga tridactyla, assembly GCA_004026745.1. Taxonomy (NCBI): domain Eukaryota; kingdom Metazoa; phylum Chordata; class Mammalia; order Pilosa; family Myrmecophagidae; genus Myrmecophaga; species Myrmecophaga tridactyla. The sequence continues at coordinate 3,601 of PVIY010017121.1, forward strand.
AATTTACAGGTACCATTTAGTGTCTATTTTGTACCAGGCACTTTACATAATTTGCCTCATGAATGTATTTCATGAACTCTGGCTTGAGCTTGTAAAATCAGAAGCATAGGGTCCTGCTTATATATAGTAAGTACACAGCCAGTTGAACAGATTTAATCATTACAAACTGTTAAATGAAGAACTCCTTCCACTATTCCCCTTTTATTTAAACTTGAAGATTTATTTATTTATTCACATTTCTTTTTGCCATCTATAATTCAGTTATATCCACACATTCTAAGACTAACAGATAACCCCACGTCCAGGAGCAAGGAATTAAAATTAGATGCTGAAGATACACAAAGGTGAAGGCTGGAGATCAAAGTTTTGGCTGTAAGTCAGAAGTGTCCATTCAAACCCTCTCAATACTTCTGGTTTCAGTTTGTTAAAGTGTTTCACGGAGAGTTCTTTAAAATAATTTCACTCCAGACACCAACCTTCGATGATGATATACAGCTTCGTGGAATTTGTGTTTCTGTCTGATTGACAGGAATAAAAAGTAATTTTTATTTGTGTCTTTTTGTTCGTGTAGACAAGCAAAATGATCTGCCAGATTCCTTTAGTAAGAAATGAAGAAAAGAAGAGGGGAGAAAAAAAAGATCAGGGCTGTGCTGGGCGCTGGTTTCTATTTGTGTTTCTGAGAGTGTGACTTCAGAAGAGTTCAATCACACTCGTTCCCCTACCATGATTAGAATTAGTGATCTTTTTTCGTTTAAGATGATAAAAAGGAAAATACCCAATGGACCTAAAAATGGTCAAAGTTCTTTTCCCAAAACGAAAATACAAAATGAACATATAATTGGCATGGTAACTCTGTTGGACATTCCAATTCATCTGGTCACTTGCCCCCATATGGGAAAGGGGAGAAGATATTAGGTTTTATTAGTAATTTATAATAGTAACCAAATGTGTTTATAGCAGCTTATTTGAGGTCCATCAATCCTTTGAATACATGTAGGAAAGCATGGCTGTAGTTCTCTGACTGCCCACATCAGAACACATTTGGCTACATGGAAACTAAAAAGGAAGAAAAAATGTATTTATTCCAAGATTCATTTGCTGGGAATTTTAGGCACCCTTCCTTCCATAGAGCCCAAGTGTGTTGATAATGTGCTAGGGGCTTCTGTGTTTCCCAGCATGAGCTCCCATCCTCTGAGGGTTCTGAGAAGGATAGTGGAGTGGTCCTGGAGCCTTCATGAAAGAAGGGGGTGGTTGCATTGGGTGGAACATATGTGGCCCAACACCTGGGGGTGGGGGTGGAGCAATACCAGGGGGTGGTGGCAGGACAATGTTCACCATGGCTGGAGGACCACCTGCGGGTAGGTTGACATTGGCAGATGCTGCTTCTGCTGCTGCAGGAGGGAGGAGGAATTGCTCCTGGTAGTGCTGGAACAGGCTCTAGCTTGATTCCAGAGTTGTGGTTCCATCCCTCTCTTTTTCTTTTCCTCTGGCTGCTTGGGATCTTCCCTATTTCACCTTGAGCCTGCAGCCATTGATAATTAACTTATTAAAAGATTTTTTTGGCAGTCACTTCTGCAGCTTGCCTTGTGCAATCTGGATAAAAGCACACTGCTATCTCTGTACAACAGTTATTCTTTGAATTTCTTCAAATTGGTAGAAATTATTTCTTAGATCTGCCTCAGTAATGGGATCTCCCAGACCATGAACATATAATGTAGTCATAGTCTTGTGATCTGGTGGGCCCAGACGAGGCATTGTTGAAGCCTGCTTTAGGAGCTTATCTGCCACAGGGTAATTGATTCCATAGCATCAGTCTTTGATAGTCTGATCAGCTAGGGGGTCATCTGGATCTGCAGGCTTCTTATGTCTGTATGGACATGCCTTTCCTCTCTTACCTTCTCCTTTCACCCAGAAGGAGAAAATGTGGGGTCAATTCTGATATTATTAGTGTTTGGTCTGGACCAGTTTGAGCAGCATGTTACTGGTGGATGTGGCTTTCTCCAGCATACCAACAGGCCGTGTTCCACCAGAGTTAGAAATCTCTCTCTCCATATTTTGAGTGTAGTACTCTTTGTTGGCATGTCATCCTTAAACAACAGTCCAGCATCGTAAACCTGGATGGACAGGCCATATTCTAGGTCCAAGAGGCAGGTCTGGCAGACATTCTGCAATTTGCTGCAGGTTTGGCAACTTTGGCCTTCTTGAAATGCATGCTAACTTCAGAGCACCAGCAAAACACTGTGAATGGCCTGGCACAGATTTTGTATTCTTTCCTGTATTTTCCTTTGGTCATTCGGACCTACAGGTTTTCACCAAGATACTTTTCTGGAACAGTATGGGGAAGTCCACATCCTCCCAGTTCTGCTTGTTATAGATGTTGGAACCCAGAGAGGTTGCCATCTTGAGAGTGTCTGCAGGCAGCAATGGCTCTCTAGTTGGGAGAGAGGACCACCATTATCCCCAAAGCTTTATTTTTGAGAGGAACTCTCAGGTGAGCTCAAGGAGGTCAGGGGATCCTTGGCTTTAATGAGGGTGTTGCTGAGCAGTTGAATTTCATGTCACCAGAAGACAGAAAGAGGAAGATAGGCTTAAATTCAAAGAGGAAGTATATCAGTTAAATGAAGTGGAGGACTGTGTCTGTGTGATGAAACAGAGTGAGCTCTTGGTGGAGATTGTTGTGTCTCGATTTCCACAAATGTTAAACAAAATAATAGATAGTTATCTATTATGGATGTTTACTCCCCTCCTATGGTTGGGGGTGAGGAGACAGGGCTGAGGGCACAAGGGAAGGTGCAAATGGTGGTCATGGCTGTGAAGGCAGTTCACTAATAACTGAGTAGGAGGATCATGGAAAGTGAGTTGGAGAGAAAGTGAGTTACTAGAGAAAGCAATGCACATCAACATAGTCTACTAAGACAGCTCAGCAGACAAGCACCACCACTATGAACAAATCACACTGCACTGCTCTCTTGGTTGGTGTTTCAGTTTGCTAAAGATGTCAAAATACAATATACCAGAAATGGGTTGGCTTTTTGCAATGGGGATTTATTAAATTATGAGTTATAATTCTAAGGCCATGGAAATGTCAAATTAAGGTATCAACGAGAGGATACTTTCACTGAAAAAAAGGCTGATGACATCTGGGAAGGCACATGGCGATGTGTCTGGTCCTTCTCTCCAAAATATCTCTGGTTTCTGTGGGTCCTTGCTTGTTTCTCCTGGGGTGTTTCTGTCTCAGCTCTCTCTCCATGAGCTCTCTTAAAGGACTCAAGTAAGAGGATTAAGACCTATTTTGAATGGGTGGGGGTCCCATATCCATGCAAACAACCTAATCAAAAGGTCCCACCCAACAATAGGTCTATCCCCCCAAGATTGGATTAAAAGAACATAGGCTTTTCTGGGGTACATAACAGATTCAAACCAGCACAGTTGGTGATGGAAAGTATGGAATTCCTCTTGCTGGGAATTCCATAGTTGATTTAGCAGCCTTCCCAGGCCTTTTGTCCTGTGCCACTATGCTTGATAGTTTGATGAATGGAATAGTTTGATGCTTGAGTTTTGCCTTCTGACTCTCTTCCGAAGAAAATACATTTAAAAACACCTGATTCAGGCTGTGTTGCTGCTGGTGGGGCCACTTGCTCAGCTCCTGTCTTCTTCCCTCCTAACCATGCTCAAAGAAGTTTATAAACTCTAAAGAAAAAGAAACATTCCACAAACACAGAAGGTGATCTATAACACTTAGGAATGGGGTGGAATGTACTAGGGTATAAGGTAGGCATTGGGTAGGAGGGGTTAAGAATAATTATTTTTCCAGATTTGCAACAGATCTTAAAATAAATACAAAGCAATATATATTCATATAGAACACATTGATAAGTAAAAAAGAAAATGAAATTCACCCACAATCCCATTAGCTAATAATGACTAATAAACAATTTTGTCTAATCAAGTTTTTCCTTTGCACTTGTACTTATTTTGAAACTGCTTTTAAAATATTTCAATGCCCAACAAATATCTTTCTACAGATATATATATCTGTATACATATATACACACAATATCATTTTATGGTCAAATGTTATGATATTAAGATATATCATAATTTATTCACTTATTGCTGAGATTTTAAACTGATTCATTTTTTTAATGTTATAAATTAACTTGATGAGCATCCTCTTAGCATATATACTTGCTGGTATTTTATTGTTTCCTTAGGATTCATTGAAGGGGAATTGCTGGGTTAAAGTATATGTATAATTTTAATGCTCTTTATATATATTGTCAAATGCATTTTAGAATATTTGCAACAATTTATAGTCCTATCAGTAGTATATGAGATTGCCTATACCACCAGATTCCAAGCTAGAGTTTATGGATTTTAAACAGTTTGCCAGTTTGAAAAGAGAAAAATGGTATCTCATTCCTAAAATTATATTTCTTTCATTATTATTGAGGATGAACATTTCATAATTTATTTCATGGCTACTTGCATTTCTTCTTTAGTGAGCTGCTTATTTATTTATTCCTTTCAATATTTTTTCTATTGGGATCCTTTTCTTAAGATGGACTTTTGAAGAGCTTTTTAAACATATAGGTCATTAGCTGTGTGTCCAATGTGTTGCAGGTCTTTTTCTCTTTTTACCAGTTTGTCAAATAATTTTCAAATTTTCTTTATGTAATATTTTCTAATGTAATTTTTTGACAAAATCTGTCAATCTTTTATTTTCTTGTTTCTGATTTTTTTGTGTTTTGCTTAAAAAGTTTTCTCCAAGCCCATTTAGAAAACCGTATCTCTATTTTATTCAGTGAATTTTATGGTTTTTTTAAAGTCATTGATCCATTTAGAATTTTTTAGATTTAGGTTTTGAAATAGTGATTTAACTGCATTATCTTTCCAATGACATTTGTTATAGTAATTGTTTATTCCACTAATTAAAACCCCAGCTTTGTCAAAAATTAGATGTGCTTCTCGGTTTTGCATTACTTTGCTTATTTTTCTTTCTCTCTCTGCACTGATTACATGATGGCTAATTGCTATATCTTTATCATCTGGTAGGACAAGCTCCTTGTATTATTTTTCTTTTCAGACTTCTCTTGAATAATTTTAAAAGACATATACTTTTAGAAGAACTTAAGAATCATCTATTCAATTTTCCCCAAAATTCTTTTGAAAGCTGGATGGGAATTATGTTAAATGAATAAATTTACTGAGATTTCTTTATGATGAGTATTTTCTTTCAGAAATGAAAATAAAATATCTAATTAATAAAATCTTCTTTTGTGTTTTTCAGTTAAGTTTTCAAGTTTTCTTCACACAGATTCTATACACTTCAGTTTTTTTTCTTTTTTTGCCACCAAGAAAGGGATTTTCCTTATTGTATTTTCTACTTAGATATTGTCTATATGAATAAAAGCTATAGCTTTCTATTGAATTTACTGGGTAATGGCCATCTACTGAACTTTTTTACTGTTTTTAGGAGATGAGATCATTGCTGACATTTTAAAGAGGAAAGTAGGGGCTTCAGGAGTCTGGTGGGGCAGCAGAATGGCTCTTTGAGACCTCACAGGTGTGAACTCATCTTGCAGTTACAGAAACTGGGCTTTCACCAATGCCTCCACAAATGGGTAACAATAAATGAGTAGGAGCTAATGGATAAACCATGATGCCAACTGTTCTACTTTGCTAGCTGCTGGAATGTGACATACCAGAAACAGAATGGCTTTTAAAATGGGAAATTTAATAAGTTGCTAGTTTACAGTTCTAAGGTCAAGGAAGTAGTCCCAATTAAAACAAGTCTTTAGAAATGACCAATCTAAGGCATCCAGGGAAAGATACCTTGGTTCAAGAAGGCTGATGACATTTAAGGTTTCTCTCTCAACTGGAAGGGCACATTGCGAAGTCTGCCAGCTTTGTCTTCCGGCTTCTTGTTTCATGAAGCTCCTGGGGAGGTGTTTTCCTTCTTCCTCTCCAAAAGTTGCTGGCTGGTGAACTCTCTGCTTCGTGGTTCTGTAGTGTCCTGAAACTTTCTCCAAAATGCTTCCTCTTATAAAGGATTCCAGTAAACTAATCAAGACGTCTCCACCTAATAAAGTTTAATACCCACACTTGATGGAGTCACATCTCCATGGAGATAATTTAATTTAAGTTTCCAACATAAAGTATTGAATAGGAATTAGAAGAATCGGCTGCCTTTACAAAATGGGATTAGAATTTAAACATAGCTTTTCTAGGGTACATAAATCCTTTCAAATTAGCACACCAAGTTATTAACATACCATGGCGGGCCATCCCTTTACAGGGATAGGGTCTGCTTTTATGACTCAGTCCAAGGCATTCTCCATCTATATATTGAGGTAGCTGGAAAATCAAATTAAAAATGAAAAAGTTATTTGGAGATTAGGCACATGGATGATTTTGGGGTTCATTTCGGTTGGGCCATATTGAAATTGGTGAATTTTCTCAATTTCTGAGCAGAGAACAAACACTTTGTGAAGGTCTAGCACGTCAGATTTCTACCCGAGCAATTTTCATTCTCCAAGCTAGACACATACGCCTAAAGTTTGCCTTTTGGATCCCGCATTTATCTGCTTGCCATCAACTTCTGTTAATACATTATTTCTTCAGACACATTCTGATACACTGATACATCTAGATAGCTATTTCTATAAAAGTGAGTGCTTCTGCAGGGGCAAAGAGACTTTCTGTGTTTTCCCATTATATATTGATATAATTACATTAATTTTCACAAGACAGCCCTAATTTTCCAAGTGTAGGGATGAGTGTGTGAAAATCCCCTAACTCTGAACACCGCCACTCATGCTTCCCATGGCCATAGTGAAAAAATAGAAGGGATGGCAGCATTGTTGGATTCTATAATTCTTTTTTTGTGCAAATTGAGGTTTTTAAATATGCAAGGCAAAGTTAATAAATGCATTTTGATGACAATGGGACATTGCCAAGGATTGGATAATGCTTGGATGTGTGTCTGTGGCCATCCCCACCCCAGTTCTCTTCCTGTGGTCAGCACAAGCACCACATCTGTGAGTACCCGTACAGTGACAGCCGCGGGCCTCTTGTGGGGACACTGGCCTGGCACTTTTGAGAATACTGTTGGATAATGGGTCTGTTCCTGTTTATGCCTCAGTTAAGTATGTTGATTTTTCCTGTGCCAGAGGAGGAGAATTAAGCCCCTTAATAAAAAATGAGCAGATAAAACTGCACATCAACTTAATAAATAAACATCACCTCATTATGGTTTGGCTCAATACAACTTATTGGAGTCAGTCCATTGGGTGTTATCTGGAACATTGGCCAGAAAAAAATGCTTCAGCTAGGTTAGCTTAAGTTGAAAGAACACACAAAACACCAGCACACATTCAATGTAAATAATCTAAAGAAGGAGCCAGATAGAAATGGCATGTACTTTATGAGTAACCTGATAAGTAACAAGGACTAATTAGCCTGGACGAACATTTTACTTGGTTCTGCTATGAACACCTATTTTTGGTTCTTTACTTGCTTTCCTTATGATTTTCATATACGCTGTTATATATGTCATGCTCCAGACCCTTCCCACATGCTGATGACGTAGGTTACGGTCTTCCTTCCATTTTGCAATAAGGGACATAGAGGTTTTAGAAGGTGCTTTCCTAGATGGAAAGTGTAAAAACGACGTGCCTCCCCTGAGCCTGTGTTACTTGCTGCCTTCTTTTCAGCACCCTCAAGGTTCTCGGACCATTTATGCTCCCCTCACTAGAGGGGAGTTGACACACTGTACAAAGTCTTGGCACAACTTCCACATTGGTCAGAATACACGTTTGAGGACTAGAAGGGGAAAGCCTAAACAAATTGTTGCTGAATCACTAGAAGGAATAAGATGAATAGGGCTGATTTTTTAAAAATGTTTGGGAGTGGCTGCCAGCAAAAGATAAAAGTATAAAGAAAGAAGAGGAGAGAATCAAGAACAGATCTACCAGGAAGGTGATCCAGTAGAGGAAGAGGAAGAGAAATCAGAGAAGGAGGAAAACTTAGAAAGCAGTGCACCTGAGGCCAGGCCATGAAGTGGGAAGGGGTGGGAAAATGGCCATTTTGATGAGAACCAGGAAAAAAACATTGGATTTTGGAATAAAGATTCCATTTATGATTCAAAATGGGAGGGGTTTCAGCAGAGTGGGCAGAGCAGGGTCAGACCATAGCAGGTTGAGAAGGAAAAAGGCTGTCAGGGAAAGAGGCAACATACTTAGTGGTCAAGCACAGGCATTTGCAGTGGCCGGAGTCCAAACCTGAATTCTGATATATATTAGCTCTGTGGGTCTGAGGTGCTACTTAAACTTTCCAAGATAGTGTCTCTATTCACACAGATGAAATAACGGTACTACCTACCTTGGGAGAAAGAAATTTGATAATGCCTATATACATATTTAGCACGGTGCTGGTCCAAAAAGAAGCATTCAATAAATGTTAGTTGTTAAAAATAAGCACAGGCAGTAACTTTAGATATTTTTTTGAGAAAGGAAGAGGGAAAGGTGACTGAAGAAAGGTAAAATGTTAGAATGTTTATAAGCCAAGCAAAAAGGTAAGTGTAAAGAAAATATTAGTTAGGGGAAAGAAGAGGTAGTTAATGGAAGTGTGGCAGGTGTGTGAGGACACAAGGAGGAAAGGAAGTGGGCATTGGTCAGGCTTGCCTTTTTAGGTAGTCAAAGCAAGTCAAGGAACCTGCTAGGTAACACTCATCTTTGGAATAAGATTCAGGTAAATTTACTTGCTGAGAGGAAGGGGATCAGGTGAGTGTTTAGGGCTTAATAAAGGAGAAAAGATTGGGAGTAGTTGCTGTGGCAGCTGCTACTGAAAATTAATTTAAAAGTGCACATACAAGATAAACAGTCAAGACCTGTGGGCTCAGGTATGGTTTTTATGGTGGACCAAGCTTCCAGTGCTCAGTTATGAGACTAATGTGGGCAAAATTCTCTGGGCAGGGGAAAGGAACAGAGAGGGAGGGCAGGGTAGTTACCCATGCTGGGCCTGGCAGGAACATACAGAGAGGGTCCAGGGAAGAGGGTCCCAGAGGGCAAGGGTGAGCTGGTTTGATGAGATCCAGGTGGAAAATGAGCCAAGTTATGAGCTCAGCTTGCAATGAGCTGAAGTTTGCAGAGATTAAGGGATGGCAGTTAGGTGGAGGTAGAGGTCATGTGAATATTTTATTGCATCTTTCTAGAGTTCACATTAAATTTCTTTTGCATAAGGAACTCCTTGCAAAAGTGTTTAGGAACATTGGTTTTTTTTAAAAAAAACTAAGGTAATTTTATAATCAAAGAAAACTTGGCAAACTCTCACTAGTAAAAATGTTAAATCTTGGGCCTGTATCCTTTGAATAAAAACTGAAAAATGCACAGTGGGCATTGGTCAGGCTTGCCTTTTTAAGTAGTCAAAGCAAGTCAAGGAACCTGCATTTTTGGTGTATGGAGAGTTTACCTATACATAAGCCACTTTTAAAATTATCATTTTAAAAATAACCTTTTCAATAATAAATGCTGACAAAATTAATGTTTTTAATCCTCATGATAACTCTGAAAGGCAAGGTATATTATTTTCCTATTTGCTGCTGTAACAAATTACTAAAACTTTAGTAGTGTAAATCAACACAAATCTATCATCTTAAAGTTCTGGGGGGCAGAGGGCTGGCAGGAGCTGCATTCTTTGTAGAGGCTCTAGAGAGAGCCCCTTTCCTTGTCTTTTCTACCTTCTAGAGGCTGCTGGCATTCCTAGGCTTCTGTTCTCGTCCTCCTTTTTTAAAGTAAGCAGTAGAGCATCTTGGTACCTGTGTCTCTGGCCACTGCTTCCATTGTCACATCTCTGACTCTGACCTCCTGCCTCCTTCTTATAAGACCCTTATGATTACATTGGCCCACAGGGTAAGCTAGGATAATTTCCCTATTTAAAACTCCTTAATGTTATCACATCTGCAAAGTAACTATGTAACTAGCTATGGCGTGTGACCTAGAGCTCAAATTCCTTTGAACGCAGAGATCCCCCACCTCTCTCTAACACCATGACCACTTCTTTTGTCATAGAAGAAGTCTGTGATTTTTATATTTTCATATAAGTACAACATGAATATGTGCATGTGGGTTAATTGCCTGTGCTGCTGTAACGAATTACCACACACTCGTTGGCTTAAGACAACAGAAATTTATCCCTGTGCAGTTCTGGAAGCAGAAGTCCTAAATCAGTGTCATGGGGCCCAAATTGAGGCACCCCCAGAACCTGCTGACTCTGAAGGCTCTAGGGGAGAACTGACTCCGTGCACATCCTAGCTTCTGCAGCGGGCTGGCTTTCCTTTTTGCTGTATCACTCCTGTCTCGCTGCTGTCTCCAGAGTACGTGTCTCATCTCCCTCTGCTTCTCTTTTATGGGGGTGCTGGTGATTGCATTTAGGGTCCATCTGGATAACCCAGGGTGATCTCATCTGCAAGTAAGATTCAAATAAAGTAATACTTACAGATTCCTGGAATTAGGATGTGCACATATCTTGGGAGTCCACAAGAATAAAGAATAAAAATTGAAGGCCCCTTCATTTTCTGTCCCCTATCTTTCTCACCTCCCCAGAAGAAATCACTGCTGCTTGGTGTTTATAATTTCAGATTTTTCCCATACATTTATAGATTTGTGAAATAGACATATATTGCATATATCCACTCTATATGTATTATAAATCTGGCTTGTTTATTGACATTATATCCTGCAGCTCTTTCTACAACTATACATATAAGTCTACTTCATATTTTAAAATTATTGCCTAGGTAGATATGCTATGGATGTACAATAATACATTTGACCACTTTCTTAGTGATGGACCTTTTCTCAAATATTTTATTAAAACTCCATTAAAATTCATAATCCCCATCATATATCTAAGTGTAATTATATCTCTAAGAGATTTGCTTAGAAGTGGAATTGCTATGTCAAATGGAATTCATATTTTAAAATTTGATAACACTCCTAAATTGTTCTCCAATTTATTTTATAATTTGCACACACAGAAACAGAAAATAGCACTCATTTTTCCACACCCTTGCCAACACTGAGGATCATAAAGTTATAATATTTCACAGGTTGATGGGGAAGATGATTTTTTGTTGTTCTTTTAGCTTACTTTTTCTTGATTACTAATGTGATTGCACATCTTTTCAAGTTTCTATTGGCCATTTGTATTTCATTTCCTATGAATTTGCTATGCCTATCCTTTGCTCACTTTTTGTTGGTATGCCTTTTTGTCATTGCTTTGTAGCAAGTCTTTATTTATTAGAATACAGTTAATCTGTTTGTTAGAATACAGTTAATCTAAAATGAATTACAAATATTTTACCTATGTTCTTCACTAGTTTGCAAACTTTTTTTTTCACAGATGTTTTTGAATTTGTAGTTTTTACTTAAATGAATTTGGCAATATTCAATTGATACAGTTGGATCTGCCAATATTTTCTTCTATAGCTTCTTGGTTTTGTGCCTTGCACAGAAAGGTCTTGTCTATTTTCTGTTGAACTGTGAATAGAAATCCTACTGATTGTATGGTTTTATCAGAGTTTACATTTGGCCATTACTGTGCTAGCAAATCCAGATTACTGTGCATTGGTCTGACAGCTTCAGCTGCATGTGATTTTCCAGGGACTGTGTATTCGCCCAGAGGTTTGACCAAACTGAACTCCCTGGATAACTTTGTTTTTAGTAGCTTTTCTGTGCTTATTCATACAGGAGCCGTAATTTATTTATTCATTTTTTGTACACACCAGAAAGTAATTTATTCACTTCCTTTTTCCTCAATCTGAAATTCAGGGATATCTGACTTTTTTAAAAAGGAATTCTCATTCAGGGCGGGCAACAGTGGCTCAGTTGCACAATTCTCGTCTGCCATGCCGGAGACCGGGTCTGATTCCCGGAGTCTGCCCATGCCAAAAAAAAAGGAATTCCCACTCAATTTTTCCAAATGATTATCTTGGAATTTACATTCATATCTCGCTATCATATGCTTTCATTGTTACTTCTTTAATTTTCACTTTTAAGTATTATCTATTGAGCTCTCACTATGGAGAAGCTGCATAAGGATTTTGAACTCTTTTTCACTTTCTATCATCATCCATAATTACATAACCCATTGCCCTCTAATCATCTATCCCAAATAGTTTTACATACTGTTAGTTCAGTCAATCAATCTATTGGTCTATATATCACTATTTTTCTTTCCTTTTAAAAATTAATTTCATTTAAAAGCACTCCATATTCAACAAATATACACCATCTGTTCTTCTTTCCTCCCATCCCTTGATAACCTCTAATCTACTTTCTGTCCCTACGGGTTTGCTATTTCTGGATATTTTATAAGTGACACCACATAGTATTTGTCTTCATGTGTTTTGTTTATTTCACTGAATATAATGTTTCCAAGGTTCTTCCATGTTGCAGCATGTCTTAGAATTTAATTCTTTCTTATTGCTGAGTAATATTTTATCATGTGTATGTACCACATTTTGTTTATCCATTCATTTTTTTGATGGGTGCTCAGGTTGTTTCCATCTTTTGGCTGCTGCGAATAGGTTTTTGAGACCCTGTTTCCACTTTCTTTGGGTATATACCTAAAAGTGGAGTTACTGGGTCATATGGTAACTTTATATTTGAGGAATCATTGTATTGTTTTCCACAGTGGTGGTGTCATTTTACATTCCTACCAATAATGAGTTAAGAGTTCCAATTTCTCCACATTTTGTCCAACACTTATTATTTTCCATTATAAAAAAGTAATAGCCATTCTTGTGGGTGCATTTTTTCCTACATTTATTATTTTCCATTATAAAAAAGTAACAACCATTCTTGTGGGTGTGAAGTGATAGCTCATTGTGATTTTGACTTGCATTTCCCTAATAACTAATAATTTTGAGCATCTTTTCATGTGATTATTGGAAATTTGTTTATTTTCTTTAGAGATATGTCTATTTAAGTGTATTTCCATTTTTCAGTTGGGTTTGTCTTTTTGTTGCTGTATTGTAAAGGTTCTTTGTTATTATGGGTATTAAACCCTTATATGATATAGTTTGCAACTATCTTCTTCCATTCTGTAGGCTGTCTTCACATTCTTGAAAATGTCTTTTGATGCACAAAGTTTTAAATTTTGAAGTCAAATTTAGCTATTGTTTCGTTCGTTGCATGCCCTTTTAGTGTAATATATAAGAATCCATTACCAAATCCCAGGTCATGAAGATTTGCCCTTAGGCTGTCTTGAAGAGTTTTATAGTTCTAGCTCCTAAATCTAGGTCCTTGATACAGTTTGAGTTAATTTTTGAATATGGTACAAGGTAAAAGTCTAATGTCATTCTTTCATATGCAGAGTTCTGTTTTCCCATGACCATTTGCTGAAAAATTATTTTTTAATCCGTTGCATGGACTTAGAATGCTTGTTGAAAATCAATTGGTCATAGATATGTTCATCTATTTCTGGACCTTCAATTCTGTTCCACTGGCCTATATATCTATCTTTATGCCAATTTCACACAGTTTTGATTAACTTTAACTTTGTAATCCAATTTTAAATCGATAAGTGTGAGTTCTCCAGCTTTGTCCATCTTTTCCAAAATTGTTTTGGCTATTTAGGCCCCTTACAATTCCATATGAATTTGAAGATTAACTTTTCCATTTTTGAAAAAAATAGGAATTTTGATAGCGGTTGCTCTGAATTTATAGATCACTTTGGGTAATATTGACATCTCAACTATATTATGTATTCCAGTCCTCAACAGGGGATGCTTTTGCCATTTAGTTCTTTAATTTCCTTCAGCAGTATTTTTTAATTTGCAGTGCACAAGTCTTTTTGTCTTTGGTTAAGTGGATTCCTAGACATTTTATTCATTTAGATACTATTGTAAATGGAATTGTTTTCTCAATTTCCTTTTCAGATTGTTCATTGTTTCTAGGGTATAGAAACACAATTGATTTTGCGTGCTGAACTTGAATCCTGCAAATTTGCTGAAATCATTTATTAGCTCTAGTGGTTTTCTTTTAGATTCCTTTCTAAGATCATGTCTTTTACAAATAGAGTTAGTTTTCCTTCTTACTTTCCAATTTGGATGTCTTTTATTTCCTTTTCTTGCCTAATTGCTCTGGCTAGAATCCCTAGTACAACATTGAATGGCAAGAGTGAAAGCCAGGGAGGCTGCCGTGGCTCAGCAGGCGGAGCTCCGACCTGCCATGCTGGAGGTCTGGAGTTCGATCCCTGGTGCCTCCTGCCCATATGCAAATTAAAAAAAAAAAAAAAAAGACTGAAAGCCGGCATCCTGGACTTGTTCCTGATCTTAAGGAAAAGCTTTACTTCTTTTCACCTTGAGTTTTTCAAAAATGGCTTTTATCATGTTGAAAAAGTTTCCTTCTATTCCAAGTTTTCTGAGTATTTTCATCAGAGAACAGTGCTGGGTTTTGTCAAATGTCTTTTGTGCATCAATTGAGATAAACAATTTTTTTCCTTTGTTCTATTTATGTAGAATATGACATTGATTCATTTTTGTATGTTGAACCACCGTTACATTCCTGGAATAAGTCCCACTTGATTGTAGTGAATAATCATTTTTAATAAGCTGTTGGATTTGTTTTGCTAGAATTTTGTTAAGGACTTTTGCATTTATATTGATAAGGGAAATTAGTTCTGTAATTTTCTTTTCTTGTGATATCTTTATCAGACTTTAGTGTTAGGGTAATTATGGTCTCAGAATGAATTAGAAAGTGTTCCATCTTAAATTATCTGGAAGAGTTTAAAAAGTATTGGTGTTATTTCTTCTTTAAATGTTTGGTAGAATTCACCAGTGTTGCTCTATGGTCCTGGACTTTTCTTTGGCAGAAGAGTCTTGATTATTGATTCACTGTATTTATTATAGGTTTGTGGAGGTTTTCTATTTCTTCATGAGTCAATTTAGTTAAGCTGTGTGGTTTTTGGATTTTTTCCATTTCATGTACATTATCTAATTTGTTGGTCTACAATTGTTCATAGCATTCTTATAATATTTTTTTTTTATTTCTGTAAGTTCAAGAGTGATATCTTCATTTTCATTTCTGATTTTAGTTATGCCATCTCTCTTTTTTTCTTGGTCAGTCTAGCTAAAAGTTTTTCAAACTTTATCAGTTTTCTCAAAGAACCAACTTTTTGTTTGATTCTCTAGATTGTTTTTCTAGTCTCCATTTCATTAATATCCACACTAGTTTTAGTTATTTTCTTCCTTCTGCTACATTTGGTTTACTTGGTTCCTCTTTTTCTAATTCCTCAAGATTTGAAGTTAAGTTATTAGTTTGAGGCTTCTTTTTTACTTTAGACATTTATAGCTACAAATTTACCTCTGAGCTCTGCCTTCACTGCACCCTATAAATTTTGGTGTGTTGTGCCCTCATTTTGACTCATCTACAAGTATTTTCTAATTCCTCCTTTGACTCATTGGTTGTTTAGGAGTGTACAGTTTAATTTCCATATATTTGTGAATTTTCCTTCTGTCATTTATTTGTAGCTTCATTCTGTTGTGGATGGAGAAGTTACTTTGTATGATTTCAATATTTTTATATTTATTGAGATGTCTCGTGTGTCCATACATTTGACTATCTTGGAGAATGATCCAATGCACTTGAAGATAATGCATATTCTGCTGTTGGGTGAAGTGTTCTGTGTATGTCTGTTAGATCTAGTTGGTTTATTGTGTTGTTCATGTCCTCTGATTTCACAGTGATCGTCACTCTAGATGTTCTATCCAGTATTATGAGTAGTGTGTGGAAATCTCCAACCATTACTATAAAACTGTTTATTTCCCCCTTCAGTTCTGTCAATATTTGCTTCATTTGTTTTAGGGCCCTGTTAGGTGTACACGTGCTTTTAATTGTCATGATTTTTTTTGTTGAATTGACCCTTTTATTGATACATAATGTCCTTCTTTGGTTCTTGTGACCATTTTGATTTAAAGCCTATTTTTGTCTGATATATAGCCACCTCAGCTCTCTTTTGATTACTCATTTACATGGAATATTTTTCTATGATTTCACTTTCAACCTGTTTATGTCTTTGGATCTAAGATAAGTCTCTTGTGAACAGCATAGAGTTGGGTCATGCTTCTTTATCCATTCTCTCAATCTCTGGTTTTATATTGGAGAGTTTAATCCATTCACATTTAAAGTAATTGCCAGTAAGGTAAGACTTACTTCTGTCTTTTTGCTAATTGCTTTTTATAATTCCTATACCTTTTTTGTCACTCCTTTCCTTAGTTTTTTCACTCCTTGACTTTGTTTTTGATTAGATGATCTTTTATAAGGAGACTTTTTGAGTCACTTCTCTTATACTTTTGTATAAATTTTCAAGACATTTTCTTTCTGGTTACCACAAGAATAATATTTAACACCCTAAGTCCATCCAATTTAATTTATATTGATACAAACTTAACTTCAACAGACTACATATATGCTGTTCCTATATCTTTCTGACCTTTCCTTTTATTTATTTTTATCACAAATTCCATCATTATACATTGTGTGCTCAGTAACAAGTGTTTATGCTTGTTTTTTATGCATTTGAAGTTTTAAGTTATATAAGAAGTAAAAGACAGCATTACAAATGAAAAATGCAATAATACTGGTATTTATGTTTACCCATATGGTAACTATATATTGGAGTTCCTTATTTCTTCATACTGCTTTACATTACTGTCTGGTACCTTTTTTTTTTTTTTTTTCCCAACATGAAGACTTCCTTTAATGGTTTTTGTAAGACAGGTCTAGTGGTAATGAACTCCCTCAGCTTTTGTTTATCTAGAAGTGTCTTCTTTTCTCTTTCATTTTGAAAGGACAATTTGTTGCATATATTATTCTTGGATGACAGTCTCTTCTTTCAGCATTTTGAATATGCCCTCCCATACCTTCTGGCCTCCATGGCTTCTAGTGAGAATTCAAATTTAGTATTAGTAATGACTTATTCTATGTGATGCATTGCTTCTCTGCTGCTGTTTTCAAGATTCTGTCTTTGCCCTTGGCATTTGTGAAACTGAGGTCAGTATCTGTACTGGTCTATCAGGGATCCATCACAACAAAATCACAGACAGAAAAAGAAACAAGCCCAATCAGGAAAAAAAAAAAAAGGTGTACTGGTCCTCTCTATATGGTGGATGCTGGCCTGAAGTCAGAAGAGGTTCTGGGATCCCTCAGACTGACTTTGATCTTCAACCACAACTTTTGGCAGCCAAGGTTTCCTTTGTTGGCTCTGGTCCCAGCTGGCTGCATTTCTCAGCTGCGCTATTTCCACAGCTCCTGCTTTGGGCTGAGAAATGGTGGTTAGTGCCGATTCTTGCTTCTACTTACAGAAGCTGAACTCACAACCTCGCTCTTCATCTGGCACCTTTTTGGTTGTTCTAAATGTCTAAGTTCTAGGGTTATCACTGATTCAATTTGAATTCCTTCTTCCAGCTCATTCATTTTTCTGATGGAGGGAGGGAGCTGTACAACTTCTCATTCTGCCATGTGGAGTCTGCACTCTCCCCCAAAGGGATTAGCTTATGATAAAAACTATGACAATGAAAGCAAGAGGTTAGTGAATAAACTCACAGCCAACCTCCAGTACCAAGCCAATGTTGGGACTGTTTCTCAGTCTCCCTCTGTATCATTTGTACGCTGGTTTTCCTAAGTTATTTCTTCCTGCTGTTTCATTGATGGAGAGTTATTTCCGTCCAGTATCATCTATCAGAGGATTCAAATTGGAGCTAGAGCTGGTGTCTGAAATGAAATTGCATTGTTTTAAGATTTTACTTTTTTTTGTTTATTTAACAACATTTCACACTGCAGAAATTGGTCCTGGTTAATGCATCACAGTCAAATTACATGGTTTCAAATGACATTCTACATTCCCAGGAAACACTAAATATGAATGATTACCCTGTAACATAGTTTAATGAGCATCCTCAGGAGCTACAAGTGAAGGCTAATCTGTTCTTCTGATGTTTTGCCCATTTCAAAGTGAATTTCAAAAGTATTTTTATACATGAAACTGAGGTGAATAGAAAATTTTCCCTATAAATATTTTTTTCATGAATTCCTTCATATTGCTTGTAGCCTGGCTGGCAAATATAGACTGTTTTGAACAATTCCAAAGTCTTTTAAGAGCGTATTGTCCATTGCAATTTTCAAATCATGGATAGCTTGTATGGAGTCATATTTTTGAAAACTACGTGTTTAGAAAATGACTTATTTTGGGATAAGTGTATGAGTAAATGGGAACAAAGACAAAAACAATGGGAATTAGAATGACTCTTTTGTGGAATTATATCTCTTATAATTAAAAATATATATTTGCAATATTTTAAACAAATAATGCATTCAAATAGTCCAAAATTCAGAAGCTATTAAGGGATATACAGCAAGCAGTCCCCCTCTCTCCCTGTTGTGTACTGAATTATACCCCCAGGAAGACATGCTCAAGCCATAACCCCCAGTCCTGGGCATATAGACACATTTGTAAATAGGATCTTGGAAGATGTTGTTAGTTAAGGCAGGGCCAAAGGGAATCAGGATGGGACCTATGTCCAATCTGACTGGGGTCCTATGACCAAGGAAATTTTGGACAAAGTGAGTAGGAGGCAGCAGGAGACAAAGAACCATGAGACAGAGGCAGAGACTGAGTTGTGGAGTGCCAGCAAGCGGCCCCCAGAGTGCTATAGTTTTCAGACAAAGCGTGGTTCTGCCAGCAAGATGATTTTGGACTTTAGCTTCCAAAACTGCAAGACAATAAATTCCTGTTATTTGAGCCAACTAGCCTGCTATTCTTTGTTATAGCAGCTCTGACAAACTAAGACACCTCCCTATCTTCTAGCCGCCAAGTTCCCTCCCAAAAGGCAAACAACAACAATATCTGTTTTGTGGCCCTTTTTCTTCTTCTTTTTTTTTTTTTTTTGCGAAGATAGCCATATGCAAGCAAGCTATTGGTTTTGCTTTATATTCTCTCAGAGGTTATTTTAAGCAAATGGAAGCATGCCCTGCACATGGTCTCCTTTCAATTAGTAAGATCTTAATGATCATTCCATATCAGAAGAGCTTTAAGAAAACATACCTTTCCAAGAGATTTT
Source organism: Myrmecophaga tridactyla (assembly GCA_004026745.1). Lineage (NCBI taxonomy): Eukaryota > Metazoa > Chordata > Mammalia > Pilosa > Myrmecophagidae > Myrmecophaga > Myrmecophaga tridactyla. Next base: position 22,724 of record PVIY010017121.1, read on the forward strand.
TTTCTTGTGTATATAATGTGATTATACTGGATTTACAGCCATGTGATGTAGTAGAAGTGAATAGTGAGGGGCAAGATAATTTCTAAATCTGAACTGTATAGTTGACCTCATGAAACTAGAAATACTTAGAACATGATCAGGAAACCTGTGCCATCAAGATGCCTGGGGAAGTCCCCAAAGCTGCAGCATTGAGGCCAGCTTGGTCATGACCAAAAACTGTAACTTGTGTAAAGAGATAAAAGAGCATTGACCCAAACCTGTGACTATCCTTTGCTTATCCTTGTTCCCAACTGTCTAACCAAATGATGCTTGTTCTTTCCATTCTTTAATCTGTATATCCTTCTGTAATTTCCTTGTGGGTAGGGTCCTTGTCTTAATCACTGTTGTATTTCAAGTGCCAAGTATAGCGTCCAATTCATAGTTGGTGCTTATTTCCTATCATTGATTAAATTATTCAGATTTTAACTGAGCTCCTACTGTTCATGCATATTGAATGGACACCTGCTTCTAATTTCTCCATCTTATTTAGAAAGAATAAATAATTGCCCCAGCCCCACCCCACATCTTCTTACTTGGCATTAAATTCTCCTTGAAAGACAATTTAGTTCAATTACATTCCACAAACTCTTAGTGAAAGAGTACTTTGTGCTAGGCACTGCCTGGTAGAAAGGAAGATATAAAAACACAATCCAAGGAAATGTGGAGAATGCCATGAGAAGGATATGCTTTGGGAGTTAGGAAGTTGTCTTCCTTTCAATAGATGTTTAATGTGACAATGGAGTTCATAGATAGATTAATAATATCACAACGACAAGTGTTTATTTAGTGGTTACTAAGTGCGAGGCATTGCTCTTAGCACTTTACATACATTAGCCCATATAATCCTTGCAGTAACTTTAAGAGTTTATTCCTTTTTTATAAATGAGACTGAGGCATAGAGAGGTTCACTAAAGTGGCCCTTATTCTAATCCCCCAACCTGCAACCTCCAGCCAATCACACCCTCAACCAATGACTGATGGGAACTAGTGTATTAATAATCCAGGAACCTCACGTCTTCGCTGGCTAACTGTTAGGTGTGATGACTCTGAAGCAGGGACTCTAAATCACTTCTCAGAGATCCCCTGTGGGTTTAACCTTCAGTCACCCACAGAGGTAGTTGACTTGATAATGTTGCCTTTATTGACTACCTTTCCTTTCCTTTTTCCAACACCCTACTGGTATTTTCTGGGCTTCCCAAATAAACTGCTGGCACCTGTATCCTTGTCTCAGAGTCTGCTTCTGAGTGACTTTAAATCAAGACAAGTAACATGCCTGGGAAAGAGACAGGATGTGAACCAGGCATCCTGACATGAATCCATGCTGTTAACCATCCCTCTTACCACCAGCAGGCGAGCTAGGCAGAGAGCACAGGCAAAGGCTCAGAGGCTTGAGAAAGTCTGGAAGGTTTGAAGATGGAGTAGAGTATGGCTACAACAGAGCGGCCTGGGGAGTGGGAATGGGGTGAGAGGAAATGAGGCTAGAAATACGACCGAGGGCAAATTCATGAAGTATCTGTAAGTCAACCTAAGACGGCTGAGATTTAACACAAAGGCAATGGCAAGTCATTGCAGGATTTTAATTCAGGGATGTGATATAATTAGATATCAACTTGCAACAGTTCATCCTGGTGGCAATATAAAGAATGAATTGGGGTGTTGGTCAATGGAGAGATTGGAAATAGGAAGACTGGTCTGAAGTTCAGGCATCTAGGAGGTGGCAGCATGGTAGCAAAGAGGGGCTGACCTACATAATCTTAGGGTGTAGCATCAATGCAGCATGGTGGCTGGACATGGTTGGGGTGCATGCATGAAGTGTGGGTGAATCTTGGGGTTCCAGTGGAGGGTAGTGATGCTGACTGAGGCAGAAATATGGCATGAAGAATTGGGGCATTGTGTGTGTATGTGTGTGGTATAGAAAGAGGGTCATTTCTATTGGACATATTGAATTGTGTCTGAAGGCTGCCCAGGTGGAGATGCTCAGAGGCAAATAAAGAGAGCTTTCTGACTCAGGCCAGAGGCCACAACTGGATATGCAGATTTGGAACATCAGTTGATGTTTAAAGAATTTAAAGCTATTGGCATGAATGGGATTCCTTGGGAAAAGGAAAAAATGGCTTTGGACAGTATATAAAATATTTTCATAAATATTATCTCATTTGATCTTCATAATAGCCATCTGAGAAAGATATTATTTTCATCATTATCTTGTAAAGGGGAAAACTGAGACACGGGAAGAGGTTAAGGGGTTTATCTCCTTAGGTGGAAAGGGAGAAGAACTGCGACAAGAACAGGGTCGACTTACTCCAAATCCACTGCCTCTTCCATCACACAACACCGTCCTTCCCAAAGTATGTTTGCATGCCCATACTAAGGTCTTCTCCAGAAAAGTATTTTTTAGGGAAGATACCTTATTTTTACCCATGTATGTCTCTGTTATATTGTAGCAATCTGGCATCTGTGAAATCATGATGGATAAGCTTCTTTTCTGTAGTTTATAACTGATGACTGATAATTGGGCAGACAGTTAACATAATGATTGAATACAGGGCATAGACGACACTGGATCCCATTTTTCAAGGCAGTGTTTGCTCTGCAGGTGGATTCTCAGAGGACCAGCTAGTACCTGGCTGTTTATCTTGGGCCATTCACTTCGCATCACCTGTCATCATGGAGGTCTCCCTTTTTATTATTTTTACAATGTGCTAAACATCTGGCTTGACTCTATAGAATTAATTTTTAGGCTGTAATAATTCACATTTATTAAATTCTTACAACAAATCTTCCTGGCATTTTTCTCTTCCACCTTTTATGATCAGGGGAGAGCATCTGTCTCCACCTCCCAAAAAAGGAGAGTATCATAAGTCATGTTAGAAAAAGATCCAGACACAGAACCACCTCTGAATACAGAAAGCATAGCCAGTTTTGGCTAAGATTTTCGAAAACCTTCTTCCTTTATTTGCTAGAGGTTGCCAGGTTGCTACTGGCATTTGGAAGAGTTGCAGGAGATGTCTCGTATGTGATAACTTGTGTGCTGTTTTATTACATGATTTGTGCCACATTTTATCTGTTTGGGGAAAAACTGACTATGGCATGCATATATAAGTGAGCCAAGCCCTGGTGACCTCTCTGGAGTGGCCACAGTCAGAGCTTGGTTGAATAGATGGAAGGAGCAGCTTGAGAACACAGAGAACAGAAAGAGCTATAATGTTCTGATAATTTCCTTTCCCACCCCTTTAAGCATATAGTAAGTGATCATTATGATTATGGCAGGACGCGCTCTGGGTTGTGTTTTTCAGCTTTCTGCTGTTATAGCTAATTTCCAGTCAATTATATGATGTCTGGGTATATTGATGATTTTGTTTTAAGCAGAAAAATATACCATCTTTAACCTTTTCTTTGATCACTGGAGTTTGCTTTTTCTATGTTTTAATTGTGAAAGAAATCAAGTTATCACTATGTGTGAGAAGGGACAATTTCTGAAACTTCTATATCCCACCCTCGTCCCAAAGTGTCTAGAGTAGTGCAATTGCATGGTAAAGATTTATTTATTCTGCCTAAAACATGAATGAACTAACTCTTCCAGAAGTGTTTGTGTTTGTGTGTGTATGTATGTGAATATGTGTATGAAGACTTCTTAATACCTATCACCCCTTTCTCACCAGCCCAGACTTTCTGAGTATCCAAGCTATTTTTGTGAGGGCAGGAAGCTATGAGCGGGACTGTTATTTGGAGAAAATTATATGGTTGCCTATAGCCATCCTTTTCTTTTTGGGAGAATGAATATGTTTTCAATGCGATGACATTAAGACATATACTAGGTAATTTTCTTCTTATTCTTTCTAGTTTGCTGGAAATTGGAGATAAAGAATAGGGGTAAGCAATAAATTTCATTTTCTGAGTTGGTAGCTCATATTTATGGCCTTACCCTCAAGATGAAATAACTGCTGAGTAATCCCTGTGTAAACATCCTTAGATATGCATATGGTAAATCAGAACCTGGTTTCATGATACCTTTTCTGAAAAACAAACAAAACTAAAACCAAAGCAGAGCACCTTGGGTCCAGCCCTCGCACCCTTGGGTGCAGCCTTCATGTTAAGGACTCTGGTTTAAGTGCATGTAACACTCTCACCTCCTCCTCTGGGTTTCTCCCTGAACCCCTCCTTTCCTTCTATGGATGGTTGCCTGGAGCCATTAAACTCAGATGCCTGCTTGCTCAGCTTCTAATCCCTCCGTTTTTAAAAATGGTTTCTGGAATCCTAGGCACAAGCTAGATAAGCTTCACTACAGAGACCAAGCTCCTTTTCTTACCACTTGGGAGCATGGACAAACAACCTCCTCACAAGTTTCTTTCCCAGAAAAACTGGAGACCATGGGATAATACTCCCATATCAGTCTTTTGACTTCACATCCACATTCATCTGTTGACAGTGATGCATTTCAATCTCCCCAGAACTGACCTTATTTATGAAATTTCATGTGATGGTGCTAAGGCTCCAGCCAGTCCCAGCAAAAGTGAGGCAAGATAAGGTTTGTGCTAAGAATTCCCTACTTCCCTTGTTGTGCCTATCTTTCTACCTTTGGCTTTGAACTTTCAGTGCCTAGTCCTAAAATAATGAGTCACTACTTTTTATTATTCATCATAATAAAACAATCAGTGTCATTTCATGAGTTTTTATTAGGTGCTGGACATTTTGCTGAGCATTTCATAAATGATCTCATTTAATCTTATGATTTGGATAGCTGTATTCTTGTATGTCAGATGAAGAAACTGAGACCCAAGTAAATATACCTCCAAATCTCATATCTAATGAATAATGACACAACCAGGATTCTAGCTCTGGTATGAATGATTACAAACCTGTGTGCTCAAACACTTATTTATACTACCTTATACTATAAAACCCTTAGTGGGCATTGTTCCATTCTCTACATTTATGACTCCAACTGTCTTCTGTAAGAAATTACCATTTATGTAAGTTCTTGTAGCCCTGCTCACAGTTTTGTGGGGTGAAAGAAGGTTCTCAGGTACATTAGTGGGCTAAGGAATTATTGGCTAAGAAAAACAGCATTGTCCAGACCATCTGTAATTTTACTGCTGATGAGGCTGAAGTAAAAGGAATGGCTCTCCAATGGTGACTTTTCAGGTATTTTGCCTTTTGGGAAGATCTTCAGATCACAATATAGTAAATCTACTTACTTTACCTGATTTTTATTAATCATTCATTCATTCATTCCAGTGATAGTTATTGAGCCTCTCCTATGTTCCAAGAATTGTACTGGACTTGGGGATGGGAAAATATATATATATATATACACACACACACATATATGCACATCCATATAAACAAAAATGAACGAAAAAATCCATGCCCTCAAGATTCTCATATGAGACCAGAAAAATAAACCACAAATATACCATGATTTAATAAGTGTTTTTGTAAAGGGGAGTTATTGGATGTTATTGAAGCTTAGAAGATAGGCATCTGGCAGTCAGTCACGACCCCCCAGGGCAGGTGAGGTTAGAGCTGAACCTTAAAAATAAGTACACGTTAACCAATGGATGGAAAGGACACCATTGAAGGGAGTCTTAGAGGAAACAGTAAATGCAAAAATTAGGGATGTGAAAGAATTTGGAGTATCAGGGATGATGACTGATTGGAATGGCTGAAGCATAAGAGGTATGTGTATAACAGTGGGAGAGATTTGAAGGGTCAGATCACTCCATGAACCAAGTCATGGTTAGCAGGAAGATGTTACTTGTTTTTCTAGGGGCATCATACTTTCTCATAAAGGCAGGACACCCACTGGTCTGCAGTGCCTTGCTGAATGGACACCTCTTTTTAGATTGCTTCAGTGTCTGCCAATGCAAGGTAGAGAAATGGGGGTGGGACTTTCCCAGTGGCTGCTCCACAGGGATTTCTGACAACACCGTTGGGCTTATCTGGTCTTCCAAAGAGCCCCTTTGTCCCAGTTCTCCATGAGGTTTTCCTGAATTGAGTTTAGTGGTAAATGCTGACAGTTTCTGAGCCTACTTAACTATTAAAATGCTTCATTTTCAGAAGAGGAGACGATTACTTATTTCCACTGCTGTATGATTTTGACATGTGGCTTTTAAATACGAGTGAAATCTTCTGAACAGCCTTGATGTTTACAAGGCTAACTTCAGGGTTGTTAGCATTAAAGAGGTTAAATATTTAACCAGAGAGTGTAAACTTTTCAGAGAAACCAAGAATTGGAATGCCTTTTTGTTGAGTTTAATACAAAACCAGTCTGCTTAAAGTGGCTTCAACTGGCCAAGCTAGACCTGCTTCCTGGACTTTCCATTGGCAGTTGTCTGAGCTATATTTAGAGCACTCTCCTTTTTCTAGGAAAACTGAAATTTCCCAGCTGATTATGACTTTATTAGGATGGACCTATGCATAGTATTAGCATCACATTTTGCATCTGTCATAATTGTTGGAAAGGAAGAATATATTATAAGCCTCTAGCTGAGAAACCCTGCTTTCCTCTCAAAATTGCTGGATACTAGCTATAGCAGCTGAATGCTTTTGGTTAGAGAAGACAGTGTTAATTGTCCCAAAATGATACTTCTGTCATGCTCAAGGATGGCATAGGGAGGGCTTGTGTTGTTTGCTCACCAGGGGAAGGAACTAAGTGACAGGGTTTGCAGCTGCCTGATATGAACTGCTGGTTTTAATGCAGCAAATAAAGGAGATGAGCTTTGATTGTCATCCACTGCGAGGACGCTGATAGATTTGGACAGACCTAAGTTGAGGTTACGAGATGGGTGTTTAGATATCGAAATAACACTAGTATTGTAGATGGTAGGAGAGGTTGTAGATGTTAAGTAATACTTCCTGTTAATGTATCTGTGACAGGAAACTCACTGCATGGCCCAAGGAGGGACAGTTTTTAAAAAATGTTATATGAGAAAAATCTGAAGAAATGGAGAGTCCTTCATCTCTTCAGGCTTTTAAAGTTAATTTTTCTCCAAAAAAAAGAGCAGGAAATGTGGCAAGTGAATCTCTGCTAGACCAAATAAGTATTCAGCAACCCCAAAGGATGAAGCCCTTAAAACAAACACAAAGAAATTCCTCCATATCTGATGAATAGCAGTAATTTCTTGTTAAATTTCTAAATTTCAATTTTCTCCTTTTGCCACATTTTTACTCCTCTCTCTTTTTTTAACCTAGTTTCTATTTCCTATCAACTCTGCCACTCTACTTCAATTTTACTTGCCCCATCAGCTTTCTCTAAGTGACCCTCTTGTCTCTTGCTAAAACTGTCTCCCATTTAGTGAAAATCAGAAATGTTTCTTGTCTTTTAAATGGTATAAGATAATTAGGGGAGTCCTAGAAAAACTGCAAAGTAAATTCTGAGCACTAACTAGTTGCTCCTTTACCTCTCAGTAACAATAATTTATTTCCCCAGATATGTGGTATCCCTTCTCTCCTTCAAACAAAATCCATGCCAGAAGAAGAATTTCATGGTGTAAATTTGTCCATGTGGCCTGTAGTGGACATCTATTGTTTTGCACGACCAGCACCCCTTCCTTTCTTTTTCAACACATACTAGTTTCCCTTTGGGGAATGATCTGTTTCCTGCCTAGTGGGGCTGCAGATCACATGCCTCCATCATCAGAAGCATGAGCATATAATACCATGTTACACTGGCCAATAGACATTTATCATCTCCCGGGCCCAGCAGTGGACAATGACACAAGGAGAACTTGCTCTTTGGGGGACTGATAGAAATGCTGTTTCTGTACTTTTTGGTTGCAGATACAAAGGACTTTGTGAATATGTAGTTGCTGGGGCTTATCCCTGCTGGTAAGTGGAGATTAAAAAAGCAACCAAAAGAGCAGAAAATAGATGAGACAGACAGACATGTGGACAGATTTAGAGCTATTTCTTTAAAAGTTGACATTGTTTTAACAATGCACAATTTCTGGTACTGCTAATAGGTGGTGAGATTGTGTTGAAGGTTTTGGAACCTCTCCAAGATCCCCGACATCATGATGTTTTCCCCACCCAGGTGGATTAAAGAACAAACTGTTCTCTTTTTTTTCATGCGTGTTGTTTCAACCCTCTACAAGATCATGAATTCATTCTTGAGGGAGAAGGCAATTTGAATACTTTGTATTATTCTTTACAGGTGTTGCAAACATGGTAGGGTAAACTAGATTCAACTCTAGGAAGCTTTCTCCATCTTGGCAGAAGTTGTTTGCTCAGTTCTGCTGCACAAATCATGCTGGCAAAATTTTCAGGAGAGTCCTGACACTTTGTTTCCTGAGTCAAATTTCCCACATGGTACATACATTGGAGTGGATGAGTGATTACTGCAGAGTTGAGATTGTTTTACTAGATTGTTATAAGGAAAGGGGAAAAAAGTGGAGGTTGAGAAAAGAAAGAACAGCCAGCCAGTAATCAACCCCCGTCCCCCACCAGAATAGTGAGAACTACCTTAATCACTTGAACAGCATTTATTTCTGTGTGTTGGAGTGGAAGGATGAAGTGGGGGGCATGGGTGGGGGAACTTGGGTGGGGGGGAGTGGAGAGTTAATTGTGTTAATGGTGAAACAAATCGTTACTTTAAAATTATTATTTTAACTCCAGTTACTTAACAAATTTATTTTGCTATCCTGCAGATATCTCTGTTAATGTCCATGGAATGAGTGTGTCAATGATAGTGTCAAAATGTAGTAAGGATTGTGGTCAGATGTTTGTGGTCAGACATATTGAAATTAGTTTTTGTTGCATAAACGCCATGTACGGTCACTTTTTTTGGCCATTCACAGCAATGGAAAAAAGAGTGACATAACTGGAACCCTAATTGTTGTGTGGCCTCTATAAGAGGTAATTTATGATTGCCTATATCACTGTGATCAGTCAACATTTGGACAGTGGGTTTCTACAGAATCACGTATTTTCATTATAGCTACTTGTAAGTAGCCATTGGTTTGTATTTACCATTTTCTGGGCTTTTGCATTATTGCAACTCAGGGAATTTGAAATCAGTAAAGTTTTAGATGGGCCATGCCATTGGATAATGAAAATTATTCGGAAGCACAGACATTCATACTGTGTAGGGAAATCATACTGGTTGACTAGTGTGAAGATTTAGAGCTCTACTTCTGGTAGGTGTAGTTAAAACTTCAGGCCCTAAAGGAGGGGCAAGTGGCTTATTGAGAATATCAGCAAGGAGGCTGTTTTTGAATCCATGGACTAATATGTGCAGAGTCTATTTGGGAATCAGACCTGTGCTCTCAAGGTTGGAGAATGGTATTTAATCTTCCTTTCACACACCTGGGATGGAATGTTAGCATTCAAAGGGACCTTAGAAGTCAGATGACCTCACCTCTTCATTTCACAGTCAAAGTCAAGAGATGAACAGAGAAGCTTAAAGTCACCTGGACACAATGTCTTAAAAGAAAGTCTTTTGACTTTCAATTCAGTGCTCTTTTTTCTTCACCACTAAAATCCCCTCCAATCCTCAGCATCTCCCAGTGTTATTTAAAAGACCCCAACACCAAGTGGGAAAACCATGGGTTGAGTATCTTCCAGTTTTCTACCATTGGGGCAGCTGTGTGGCCTTGGACAAGTTACTTAACCTCTCTGTGCCTCAACATTCTCATGTGTAGGAAGGGAGAATAATAAAACCCCTCAGAAAGGGTGTTATATAGATTAAATTCATTAACACATGTAAATGTGTTTAAAACATTATTCCCACATTTTTTTCCTTAATAATGTGCACTTAGTTGTGGATAGCTCTAAATGACTTGAAAATGTCAAGAAGACCCTAACTTATTTATGGAGTCATTATTTTGAGGTCTCTACATTCTGATCTGAACCAGTTGGAAAGTTTTAATTAAAAATCCAGATGAAAATAGAAAAATAATTCATCTAACAATTTCACTCCTATGTGTTTCATTCTTGAATCACTTAAAGGGAAGGCTGAGGAACATTAACAATTACAGATTTTTAGCTCCATAGTCAAAAGGACTTCTCTGTTATCTACACAATTATTTCCTTAAAATGGAGTAGGAATAAAGGGTTTTCTACCGTATTTTCCAAATGTTCACAGACTTGTGTTTGTGTGTTAAAAAAAGAATTTTCAGGGTGGGCCATGGTGGCTCAGCAGGCAGAGTTCTCACCTGCCATGCTAGAGACCTGGGTTCAATCCTGGTGCCTGCCCATGCAAAAAAAAAAAAAAAAAAAAAAGAATTTTCATTACAATCTTTAAAATACTTTTAAAGATAGAGGATCACAGGTTTTCAGACAGCTGTGGGCTTATCAGCTCAGAATGCAAGAGGTATTCAAACTTCGCTGATATAATGGATTGTAAACAAATTTTAATTACACATTTGGAATCCAAATTATATCTTCAGGATTTATTTGCTTATGAAAAGTCATAGTATGAGTTACAATATTGCAGATTAATTTCCACTTCATCAGATTAGTTTTACCATTCATTTCACAAATATGATTTGTAAAATTTCACAATACCTAAAAATCTTTGATACAACATTACAAAAAGGTACTTAAATATAGATGATAAAGATAGATGTTTGCCTTCTCCTTTTCATATTGATATTAAATAAAAGATGGAATGTTTTTGTTTAAAACCAATTCTCCACATTCCCCCCAAGCACAATAAGTAAATGGCAACATGAACAAAGGCTTCCTTTAAATCTGTTATTCAGTTCAAGTATGTGTTGGGAAAAAAATCTATTCTTTGTATAAAATATAACAACCTAAAGGAAACTATAAATAGAAAAAATAAAACATGTAAAGGAGACAGTTTATTAGGCAAATAGCTTTAAAATCCCCATAAAGATCATCTGTCAGAAGAAGAGACTTCACTTTCACGGATTAAACATAATAAATTCTCAAAGAGCAATATTCCAACATGTTAATATGCTACAATAGATTTACCCATTTGAAAACAATCCACCAGTCTTGACCAGCAAGTAGGAAATTTCACCAACTAATAGTTCATTTGAAATGGAATAAGGATTTTTCACGCCAATGTCTTAGCAACATGGACTTTTCTGGATTGCAATGGAGCATTCACCAACCTTCAGTCAGTTCACACATAATGTAACTCTTGTAAATGTCTTCTTCTCACACAGTAGCTGGGTCTTAAATGGAAAAAGTCTCTGTTCATTTTCTATCTAAATCATTGGAAGAGATTAGAGAATTGGCTAATGAAAACATCCTATTTTTTTGAAATTAGTTAAAAAATCTAAAGTTATGAGTAAAAAGTAATAAAAGAAAAGTAGCTGGCTGGACATTCTCCCTTCATTACAGGAATATGGTAAACATACAAGGAAAATGCTTAAGACCCTTAATTAGGAAATCTGGTCCCTTTGCTTTCTATGGGCTCAGTTTAGAGTAAGAGAAGAAAAAAATTTTTTGGCTGCAGCTTTAGTAAACAATGAATGATGAAAAATATTGCAGAAATATCTTCAAGAGATCTGACAACTCAAAGCACAGACCTTATCACAACAATATTTTCTACATTCCTCCACAAAGCTTGGCAAAAGAATAACTGAACCTTATTTTGGTGCCACAAGAGAAGGAAGTACTAGTTCCAGCATCAAAACAAGATTATGGAAACAACCAACACACACACAAAACAAGTTATTTTTTTTTCTCCTGAATGATAAAGACATCATGTTTGCATATAGAACAGCTTTTGCATTATTGCTCTACGTAGAAGAATATATTAAGGAACTCATAACAGACTGCACATTACAAACTTAAGGTTCTTTGGTGAAGAATGAAAGAAAACAGTATTTGAGCTTTAAACAAAACGATCTCATCCATTTTTGCTTTTATCTATTGATCCGTTGGATCCTCTCACAGAGGAGGGAGAGGTACTGTGTGAGCTTCACCATGGCCACGATGACCACGCCACCTGCCATCATACACGTGGGCCAGAAGAGCGAATGGAACAGCACGTTGGAACTGTACAGTTTGGTTAGGATGACACTCTTCTGGTTTCCTTCTGGGTCAGAATAGCAGGAGAAGTGTTGGTACTTCCTGAAGTTTTCCATGACAACGTTCACCAAGGACATGGATTCTTCAAAGTTTCTTCCACACTTGGGTATGTAGGAGCACTGTGGAGAAGGAGAGAAGCTGTCACCAGAGAATACTGAGCGTGTGCGTGTGCATGTGCATAAGTATTTTGGCACCGGGAGGTGTGAGGGTATTGATGCCAACTTCAGAACTGGTGAAATCATCATGGCAATGATCCTTCCCACATTCCTATGGTGCCTGCAGACACTCTAGGAAATCACACATTGTTTTAAGTGATTTAGGTATCCACCAAGATGTTCCTTGACAGCTGACCCATTTATTGTTTAAATATGGGTGAAAATCATATGGCTCCCAAAGGATTCTTTCTGCCGTAGCTGAGCATGTTGGGTTTTAATTTTATTTCCTATTGAACATAGGCTACCCATGGAATCAGAGTGCCAACCTTTCCCTCTTTTAACTGTCTCCATCTTTCCAGGTAATATCAAAAGCTAACAGTTCTCTCAGAGAACATAGTTTACTGTTATCTTTTGGGCTTGGCTTCGTTTTGTTCAGTCATGTTGCCTTGGTCACCTTGCCATGTTGTCAAGAAAACAGTGCCTCTGGGAAGTTGAGAAGAAAGGATCAAGGAAAGTGTTGGGATGTTAAACAGTTGAAGAACTGTGGTGAGTGGTTTATGCCCACTTAGCATGCCCAAGTCACTTCTGCAATAAGCAAAAATAAATAAATAAAACAAAACCAAATCAGCTTACTCTTCAACCACCACTCATCTGAGAACTTATGTCTTTCCTTTATCTTCTCACCGTTTTATTTTTCTTGCTGAGACCTCTTCAACATGTCTCTCCTCTTTCTTTCTAAGCACTTTTCATCATTTACTTTTTTCCTTTTTATCTCTCTCTCTTCCCTCCTCCCTTCTACCTTATATTTTCCTCTTTGCTTCCTCTTCCTTCTCCTGCTTTCTCTCTTTTCTCTCTCCCTTCTCTGGCTACAGATGGAATTAAAGAGCTTCTTAGTAGTTTTTAAAAATCTATTTATAGGCTTTATTTTTTAGTATATTATTCCTAATTAGATAGCAGCCTCAGAGGAGAAGAAATCTCTGTAACCCTCTTTCCTTGGGCACTGACAAACCTGGGCAATGACAGAAGTTGGGCAGTGATGAAACTGATACAACAATGGGATCTAATTTTTTTTAACATTAGGAAAAAATTGATTTGGCTCATTTTGGGGGAATGATCAGGTCCCTTGGTTGACTCCCCCCACCACAACAGGAAAAAGATTTTTGGTCATTTCTCATACACAATAACAGGTGACTGATTTGACTGACATCTCAATTAAACTGGTTTCTGACAGGCTCACTGTTAGTCCATAAAGTGTGTTGTGTGAAAATTACACCTCTTCTTCAAAACACTACTTTTTTTTCTGTTGGAAAATTGCCACAATAAACTGATTCTATGAAAATAGAACCATATTTTACTTTCGTTTACCAAGATTTGTGACTATAAATATTCACACCTATGACTTTCTCCTTGTTACCTGTTGTCTGGGGTTGTCTGGTGCACAACCCATGTGACAAACACCAGCGGGGCGGCTGTGGGTGAATCCTAGAGTACGGGGTAGGATCTGAAACCCCAAAACAATTTAGACCTACAGATTACATGGGAAGAAAAGATGAAAGAACTGGAATGAGTTTTCACTGAGAGAAGATGTTCGGATTATTCTTTCCCTTGACTTTATTTGTGGGCATCCGGCATGTTTGCTGAGTTGTAACCATTGGATTATTCAGCCATACACAGCAAGACAGTCCTTGAATTGGTTAAAAATGGAAGATGAGCATGTTGGCATTTATGGTAGACCAGGCTCAAAGAGATGTGTTGATGGCAAGGTCGGGTTGATACCTCGAAGTTTAATCAGCAAAGAATATAAATGTGAGTTTAGCAGACAGCTGGTACTAGCACAGCATCAAGGGTTTGAAAGCAGCTTTGGGAAAGCAGAATTTCCCAGTAGGTTATAATTTGGTGCAAAAATTGCTCTATGACCTCCATGAAGCACATTTTCTAATAAGTAGATGCTGTCTGGATCAAAAAAATTTAGGGCAGCGTGGGGATGCCTTTCTTTTTGTCCTGTTCAAAACTTTAAAATTAAAAGATATATATATATATATATATATATATATATATATATATATATATATATATATATATATATATATATATTTAAGTAAAGCATTAAGGAATGTCAGACAAGACATCTGTAGTTGAATTCAAATGGAGCCAATTTTGATTGCAAAGACATCAGGTCTCTATATTTTCTGCCAAGGTAGATTATAGTTGTAGTTTCAGGGCTAATGGTATTGAAATGATCTCAATAAAAATGGCAACCCATTAAAAATAGAGCTTTTTCTTTTCTTATGCTTGGCGAATTGATTTGGCTTTTTAAATGTTTTTGAAGAAATGTTTGTCAACCAAATGACAATAATGCTTGTCACTAGGTAAGATACTTCCAAATAAAAGGAGATATAAATTACCTTTGAGACCCGCTGAGCAAGATTGCATTACAGGGGTGCTTATTAAAGTTTAGGGCCATCAGGGTCTCAAATGTGTACATTTGGGCTGGCCAGATGAGGTATGCTCCATCCACGGACTGATGTCGTTCCTCAGGGCAGACCCATGCATAGGTGCAACTGGAAATGGCCAGTGGAGAAAAGATAAAAGCCTTGTGCTTTTATCCTCTTGTTGACCTTACCACTATCCGTCTTCTAACACACAAACAATGGCTCCTTCAAGACTGTTACTGACTCCTGAAGATTCTACCATAGTAAATTACTCATTTATTTTTTCTACAGCTTGGTTATTCTTTTGTGATAATAAACGTATGAGGTAGTATAATGAGTCCTGACATGTTCAGGAGATCTGAGCTCCTATGTTACAATATTGAGCTACTTGGCTCCTGAGAATAAAATTCTTTATCCATATAGTGGGGTGAATGGAGCCTTCCTTGCAGGGTCTTGGTCAGGATTAAATGATGAATATGCACAAGGCATCAATAGGCTTTGATTAACATCTTTCCTATTGGAATGTCACATTTGTCCACATGGTCTTCTATAGTCTTTAATCACGTGCCACAGATTAAACTATGAAATGTGTAGGAGGACAAAATCAGTAGCGACATGGTTTTCATAAGAGCAGTCATGTTCATTGGCTCTTGCCTCACTCTTCTGGCTTTTTTGGTCCTAGGAGATTTGGCATTATGTTGAGTTCTACATGAGGATTCCAGGTCTCTTTTTGTGTGGCTAAAATATAACCATGTGTATGTTCCTGAATCTGGTATGAAATTGGAGTAAAGGTTTGGTTATCTTATGGTTTCATCACATGTGTGGAGGATAATTTTATGTGATTGGTTTAGAATACATAGAATGCAGTTCAACAACTGGAAACTTTACTTTTGGAAAATAATGTAAATAGAAAAGATAAAAATCCTATCATTTTAAGTTGTTCACTTTTTTTAGTGGGAGGTGAGCAGTAGGAAAGATCTAACTTTTAGGCTCTGCATGATATATAACACAAAAGGACATATGGGTGATAATTTGATATACTTTGTACATATAATTTTACCTAAAAAATGCACCCAAGTACCTATCAAAATATGTTATTTTTACTGTATAGATCATTCTTTCCTTTATGCCTTAGTATATAAATATAAAAACCTACTAAATCTCTGGGGCAGCCATTCAGTGGAAGATTTAATACCCATACTTCTCATCTTGAGTTTGTGAATAAACTTTACTGCTTTCCCACAGTCCTTAGACTTTTGAAGCCCAGGATATCTTCTTTAGTATGGAAAACCACTAAGGGTGTCTCCGTGAGTGTGGACCTTTCCTCTCCCAGGGGAAGAATCCAGGCTCCTGTCAACTTTTGATCATCTCTCTTTTTATACTGGCGATGAAGATCCAGCAATTGCATCTTCTCTCCAATTCTTTGAAAAGCGACTAGAATGTCCTTTTCTTAGCCCCGTTTCCAGAATCATTTACATCAATTGAGTTATTTTTATTCTGATGATGGACAGAAGTTTTGAGAAACCACCTGTTGGACTCTGGTTAGACAGGTTTCACTAGGCATATGTGAAGCAAAAAGTGGCATGGCTTCATCCTAAAAATATAAGATGTGGGGACAGCAGCGACGGAGGTGGAAGAAACTCACTGACCGACCTCTTTGTCCTTATGACATAGGAAGGGAGCTGTCCATTTCTCAGGGTCTCCCCAAAGGGGTTTGTGCTTAATTTGTTCTTTTCTACAAAGGGATGTGCCTTATTTCAAAAAGGGCTTAGAACTTTAACGAAATCCGATCAATATTTATTTACTGTCTCTAGTGTGCTAGCTACAGGTGTCAAAAACAAAAAATACAAGATAGATAGATTGGAGAGAAATGAAAAGAGAAAAAACAAGATTGAAAGGATGAAACAGGAACAGGAATGAAACTAAACAGCATTCAATAAAGACTACATACATCACAAATGTGGGCCAAAAATTTGCTCTAAGAAATCTTTAGCAGCCAGGGAAACTGGTCCACAATGTTCGTGAGATAAAAAAAAAACATCGCTGTCATCAAGCATAAATATTCTTCCTTCCAAATTCAGATGATTTTCCCTTGAGTCCTCAAACAATGAATATTGCACAAATATTTATTAAGCACGTACCATATGGCATGCTTTGTGTTCCACGCTAGAGAATAAGACATAATCCTTATGTTCAAAGAATACAAAGAATACTCAGGTGATTTGTGGGTTCTTCTGGCCTCCAGGTATACTTAGAATTTTTGAGTTCTTTGAACATTAATGTTGCAGAGGAGTTGAAAGAATGAATTTGACTTCATTTTCTTTACCCTTTGAGACTTCCTGCTGCTCACTATCACTTTTGAAAATGTGACTCCCAGAACATTTAGTTTAAACTTGTGTACTTTGTACCTCTGGTGTCTACTTGACTGTGGCAAGTAGATGGAGGAAAGCAGAATAGCATTTACACAGTGTGTTATGCACTGTGAGTATTTTTCCAAATCAAGTCACAGGGCCCTCCAGAGAGGGGTTATCTTTTCTAGGGTTTGCTCAGAGTTTTCAAATTTATTACAGAATTACTGCTTGATTTGGAGTAAAAAGGAAGTTCAAAAACCTAGGAAATCCACTTATGAGATGGAAACCACCTGGAGCCTCAGTTAGCCAATACCCAGACTTGCTTAAATCAGGGAGCTTCAACATCTTTGTTGGGTCTGATTAGGCCTGATGGGAGTCAGATAACTCATCTGACCCTCTGTCGTGACCCTTTGTCATGGTCATCTTTCTCAGCAATGAAAGATGTTGGTTCTTTCTCCCAGCCTTCCTTCTAGATGCTTCATGCAGGCTTCTTTTTGAACATTCTCCCTTTCAATTCTGCACAAAGGAGCCCTCAGCTGTCCCAGGATTCAGTTTTGGAAGAGTGACTGAAATCTATCAATCCCAAAAGCATTTCAGAATCTGGGTCCATAACAGTTTCAGCAAGTGTCTGATCCCCAAATTTAAGGTGCTATTATGGGGAAGTGTCAAGTTTCAAGGCCTGTGTTTTTGCTTCTTGCCCCCTTCAGGGTAACCTTTGCTAAATAGCTGCTGTATGTGCAAACCAGTGTTGAATATTCAGCCTTGCTCTCAGGTCTTTTACTTGCACTTCTCAGAATATGATGTAAATGGTATGGATTCTCATCCACTCCCTAAAACATACCCTCAGAAGGATAAATATTTCATAGAATGTAGACTCTTCAGAACTCTAGCCTATATTCTACCAAGAGAATGCTTTTAGTGTTTTTCTTTTGAAAGTAGCTAGGAGGGGGATTCAGAGGTGATGACAGGGTGAGGGACCTGGAAGCCTCACACTGAGAAGGCTCCAGGTGGGGCAAGGAGCAAGCAAACTCGCAGAGGCAGTGTATGCAGAGAAATTGTCAGTCCAGGGTGCTGGGCTCAAGCTGATCTCACTGTAGTGCTTCACCAAGTCTCCAGAATGAGCTGGAGGCAGGGGTGGTTGGCACGTTGGGCCTCCCCTGTGCCAGCTGAAACTTTCGTGGATGCGGATGTGAATCACTGAAGCTGATCCCTGTATGCAGACTTGGGTGTTCATAGGAGATTACAGAGTCTCATTTGAAAAAGGACCCGATTGAAGCCTTGTGTCTGGGGAGAGTGGAGGTGACGTGTGCTCCAAAGTTCGGATCTAGCCCGATTGATCTCTCAGTGCAGTGGGGTGTGTTCCACACCTTGCACCTCCCCACCCCATGAGGAATAACGAGCTTGCAGGTATGATTTCACACCTGAAGCTGATCCTGGCCAGAGTCCCGTGTGTGTGTGTGTATGGCCCATGACAGGACAGTAGAGCTGTTCTCCAGGACAGCCAGCTTTAGGTTCTCAGATAAAGAGATCAAATTTTAATTGAGATCTCATCAGTTAGGGAATGTGTGATTTTGAAACAAATATTTCACTATCTGAGCTCAGCTTCCTTATTATAGAGTAAGGATATGAGTGGTACCTTAACACATGGGTTGCTGCAGTAAATAAATCAGTACATGTAAAATATCTAGCACTATACAATGCCTAGCGGGCTAGGCACTGTAAGTTCTTAATAAAATTTGACTACTGTTATTTTAGGAGTTGGGCTTTAGGCAGGTTAAATGAGATTTTATAAATTCTTAGCATAGGTCATATAGTATATGGAAGGCACTGAATAAATGTTGGGTCTTTTAAATTTCCATTTAGATTTTTAGCATCCTTTTCTTTATTTTCTTCCTTCTTTTGCTTACCCTACCAATGCTGTGCAGAGGAATTGAATATTTGCGTTCTGGGCTTTCACGGTATCCAAGCTCAAAGCTAAATAACAGCTAGAGCAGTGGTTCTGCCTTTTCTTGCAGATATTTTAAATGTGACAAAAGGAGGAAGGGTGTGGTATAGCCCCTAATGAGTAGAGGCCAGTGATGCTACTAAATATCCTACCCAGCAGTAGGTCGGCATCCATGCCCCACCTCCAACAAAGAACTATCCCACCTAGAGTGGCATTAGCAGTGAGGTGAGAAACTCTGGCCTAGATATGTATATTCCCTGATTTTTATTTAGGTAATCTGGAAGGCCTTAATTTGGGTGACAAAATGAGAGATGATGCTGAATTTGGAGCTGTAAATAACTGGTTAATTTATAAAACTTATTCTCCACTCCAAAATAATTGTCTTCCCCATAATTATCAAGAAATGGATATAGTTGACATAGTTTCTTATTCTGTACCAAACTACATTTTAAATCCACCCTCAAACCAGATGAGCACAATCTGAAAATCCCTGGTGGCTAAAAGAGGTTTTGAAGGCCTGAAGATCAGCAATGAGGAATTCACAAGCAGCAGCCCTCGTGAGCTAAGGCTCGGCTGCTGCTTAGGATTCCAAGGCCAGCCTCGTGGCTAAGGGCAGCAGGGGACCTAGACTCTACTTGCAACTCTCAAGACTATCAGCCGAGCACTCCACGAGAGCGTACCAGCTTATCAGCTTAAGCAGCTTCAGTTATCATGTTGACAAGAGGCTGGGCACTGGATTTAAAGGCTAAAGAAAAAAACATATGAGAGAGTGTGAAAATTTAAAATTAAAATCCTTTTGTGTCTTTCTGACATGCAGACAGCTTTATTGATATCCTTTTGCCTCCTGTTGTCTCAGAACCAATGTTCTCATAGTGCTTTATGTATCTCAATAAAACTGTCCATTTCTTGGTAATTGTGGGAGAGATCATTATTGTTAGTGAGCTCGGGGGGAAGGTAACATGAGAGAGAGAATGACCTTGAGCAGTATTTTTTAGAGGCCAGGACTATCTTGCATATTGCTCATGCTGCATGTGGATATCATTGTTCATTCACCTCCTGATAAAGAGTTAACTGCATCTTCAGTGTCAGTTCTCCTGCTTGAAGCCATGGGCTACCTATGGAGACAGCAAGGAAACATTGACCAGGAAGGCGAGTCCGGTCTTTGATGCCACTTTTCTCCTGGGGGCATCTGCTGATTCTTCAAGGGGGCTGAAGGCTGGGGGCTGAATAGTATTTTGACAGCCTTGTAGAGCTAGGAGCAAGAGTTATCTCTAAGGGCCTAATGAGTCCTCTTCACTTGGGGTTAGGACTCGGAAGGGACATGACCTAGTAGTAATGGGCAACGTGCAGCAGTCAGACCCTCACAGAGACTCCAGCTTAAACGTGAACACTCAGTTCCTGAATTTGGAATGAGATGATCCTGATTGGCTGGTGTGCCCGCCCCCCAGCCTGGCTGAAGCAAATGGAAATAATTTCTTGAGAAGATGAGGTCTTTCCAGGTTTAAAATTATTTATATAGATAAAATTTCAAACATGATGCCTGAAACCTAATAAAAATAACCAGGTACAATAGGACAACAAAAAACAGGGGAAAAAATAGAACAGGCACGTAAAAACTTCAGCTATTCAAGTCATCAGACAAAAGTTTAAAACAACTATATTTTAATGTTTAAGGATTTGAAAGATTTAGAATATTGCTGAAAGCTAAACATGACAAAATAACTTGAGTGGACATTTTAATAATAGAAATAATAGATTTTAAAATGATTTAATGTAATAGAAATTAAAACTCAATGGATTATTTAAAAATAGATTTTTCAGCGCTGAGGAAAAGAATTTCTGAAATAGGTAAAAATTCAGAATGAAGCACAGGAGGACAAAAAGAGAAAAAAAGGGAAAGTAAGAGACAAAAGAGATACAATGAGAAGCATGTTCAACTGGAGTCTCAGAAGGAAAGGAGGGAGAGAATGAGAGCAGAGGTAATATTTGATGAGTTAGTGATTGAGGTGTTCTAAAATTGACCAAGAACATCAAGGAACAGGGTAAAGAAGCCCTGGAAACACTAAGCAGGCTAAATAAAAATAAATGCACACCTCATTATGTAACAGTTAAACAGTAGAAAACCAAAGGAAAAAACATTCTTAAAAATAGGTGAAGTGCATTTTCAAAAGGATAAATAGGCTGAAAGCTTATTTCTGAACAATAGCCACACAAAGCAGAAGATATGGGAATGCCATCAAAGTGCGGAAACAAAACAACTGCCAATTTAGAATTTTATACTCAATGAATGTATCATCAAGAATGAAAACAAAATAAAAATATTTTCAAATGAAAACTGAGAGAATTCTTTAGAGCAGACATTTTACTAAAAGAAATAGTAATTTAAAAACATTCTTCAGGAAGAAGAAAAATGATACCAGATTGGAAGATCAGAGATAAAGGAATGAAGAACAATGAAAATGGTAAACGTGAGCATACGTCTATAGAAAAGAATCACAATAATGCCTACATAAGTTTAAAGTATATATACAATAAACATGAGAACAGTAGTATATGAGTTGGGAAGAGAATAAATGGAGTTAAAGTGTTTGAATGTTCTTAATAAGTCAAGGCTGCAAGTTGTAATGTCTAGGTGCTGAAAAAGTAGTAAGAGAATAATAACTTCCAAGAAAATACAGAAGAAAATGAGATTATAAAAATAATCCAAGTTTACTAACTTATTATATCTCCCTATCCTTTATTATCAACACCTCTTTTTAAGATGAAAAAGTCAGAATGGGCATTGCCCAAAGATCCCTCTATATTGGAATAAGGGTCAAAGGAGAAGGTGGAGTTATAACAGAGAAAATAGGATTTAACAAATGAGTAATACTGCTGAATCACTATATTGATATTTCTTTTAGCCTCCAGTGTTTTAGAGCAGCTAGAAGGAGAAATTTGAAATGGTGGAATGGTAACCCATAGCAAACTCTGAAATCTGTTCTATAAACTACTTGTTGAAGTGTACTTTGAAAATTATTGCTTTCCCTTTCTTTTCTTTGTTTTCTTAGTTTTAAAACTAGGCAAAACTGAGAGATAGTGTTAAGGACACCTGCTTAGGTGATAAAACCTCAAAGAATAATTAGAAAGTAATTGCCATGATAGGACAGTTGTTATCTTGGGCAGGGGGCAGAGCCTCTAGTTATTGGGAGGAGGTATGAAGGGTGTTTTGGGGTACAGGCAATGTTTTATTATTTACATGGGGGTTATATTGAGGATCTCTGGGATAAATATTTGAGCTGTGCTTTTTCATTTTCTGCATGGTTCTGTATGTGTGCTATACTTCACAATTAAAAACAAGGTAGTATGGCAAACAAGCCAAACAATGACTTAACACCATGATGAGAGCAGATAAGACTTTGTTTCTAAACGTATGTGGGATTTTCTATGATAGGTTCACTCCTGTTTGTAGACTAAATCATGCATTCACCTGGCTGCAGTGATAAAATGTCAAAACTAGGAAATGGAAATATGGTCCATTTTTTGATGCCTATTCAACTTTGGCCAATTTCCAATTCAATGGAGATCTGAGAGTCTTATAGGCAATTGTCATTACAGGTCAGCTTTGATTTAAAAATTTGACTTGAGGGAAGATCTTGAAAAACCAGCACTTCGAAGGAGAGATAAATGTACTTATTTATAGGGCAGATTAGGACTGCTATTGTTTGTGCCTACCACAAAGGAAAGGGAATCAGAGCACACGTTTTCAAATATCCTCTGAAATATACATCATGTTGGATCCTCAGAGATGTTTATAAGAATTCTTAAGACAATTCTTAAAAGTATTGTGACCAAGATGTTGGGTGGATTTTCTTGCTTTGTGTCAATATTTCAGAACTTACTCCCCATGTTTACCAGTGTCAAATCCCTAAGCCACTGCATTTTTCAATAAATGTCTGCTGTGTCATTTAAGTGCCGACAATTGCAAGGAAGAGTTGTCTGTAAGGAAGATTAGAGCTCATGAGGCTTGTATCCTGGTAATAAGGGCTGATCATCCTATTGGAAAGTGGCATCACCTTGTCCTGGCATATGAGAGTGCCCTGGCTACCTAAATAATTGCTACCATAAATCCACACTCAATATATTTAATTTAATATTGATAATAGCAGATTAGCTCTTCTAACACTTTAGTGATCATACCAGACATTATAAATGCATAATTTATGTAACGCTTTAATATAATACGCTACTATGTGGACTTGAATATTTCAGTACTGGAAAATTCAGCCTCTATGAACATAACACATGTGGAGAAAGACACACACGCATACATAATAAGGCTGATGGATAGATAGCGGGAAACATAAAGAGACTCACACAGAGGCTTTTATCCAAAGTTAGAAAGCTGGAGTGGCCATTTATTTCATTCTGTTGGCATCTAGGAGCAACTTGCTTCTAAGGGTCTGTTTTCCATTCTGAACTTAAAACTCTCCAGGGAAGAGGTTATCTTGCAATCAAAAATGACAGTTTTGTCAATATGGGCAAGGAGGTATATGTGGAAAGGTTGAGGGACTCTAAATGATCCCATCTGAATATAAATGAATTTAGGAGTAAAAGTGATGAAACAATTTGTATTTCTGCAATGAAAGCTTTAGTCTGGTTTTAGAAGTGGAATTCTGCATCCCCAGAGAGAGTGACCAAAAGGTCAAGGCAGAAACGAGATGCTTGTTAGCTACTATAATATGGAACTTATTGGTCTTGCCACTTCCCCAAGTGCAGGGGAGATGCCTTGAGCAAACAGCCATCCTTGTGAGCACTGATGGAAGGTGTCCCTGAGCCAGGCACCATCCTTGGCACCTTGCATTCTCTGCTCTAATCCTCACTTCAATCTGGCAAGATAACTACCATCGTTGCCTTTTCAGAAAAGGAAACTGAGGGTCTGAGAGGCTAGGCTACATCTGCAGGATCACTGGATTAAGTGATGGTGACCATTGAAAAGCAAGATAAAGCAAGCTACAGTTTCACCCCATGGCTCCCACGTAGATGATACATCCCTGGTCTCCATCCCTGGCTTTTTTGGCTGCTTCCACTCTGACATGCTGTACATTTGCTTTGAAAGACTCAGCCTATATGTGTATAAATATGGATGGGATAGCTTTCTCTCTAAATGGAGGGAAAGGCTAAATTGGCATTATTGCAAAATGGGGGTGGGGGTGATTTGTCCACAGCAGGCATGGAAAATAAAACGTTTCCCAGACAAGAGTCAAATCGGGAGTTCTGTGAATGGATGAGGCAGGGCCTGCCTCCTGGTAGCATTTTTGTTTGAAGTGCTTGCAAAGGGGAACTTCAGAGAGAGAGATGAATCAGTTCCGGGAGCTCTGCGGGGTGACCCAAAGGCAATTGCTCCAAGTCCCTACCTTTTGATTGATTTTCATCGTCTCCTCGGTGTGATAGAGAAGGAGTCTTTCCCCGGAGGAGCTCAGGTTAACGTATACCTGGAGGCAGGGGTACTGAGAGAGCTTCCAGCAGTCTGGGCCACAGCTGAAGGAGCAATTAAAGGTTTCTGTGATGGAGGCATTCAGCAAGGTGCATTGAGACTCTTCGGTCCACACGCTGTAGAGAGAGGGGTGAGAGAGTGAACACAGACCCAGAGAAAAGCAAGGGAGCTGTTAAGTAGAGGGCTTCATTTGTCATGACTCTTTCCCTCATCTATAATACATTCAATTGCAATTTGGTTCTGTGCATAAAGTTGACACCTTTGAATAGAGCAGCTTTAGGCAAGTTACAGAATAAATGTAGACAAACATTTCCTGGCACCTGAAAATTTTTCAATGTCTTCTATTGGGTATAGTGTAATATTCTTCAATGTCTGGTTTAAGTTAGACTTTTTTCCTTATTTAGTTCACTGGTAAGCGTATGCATCTTTTAAAATCACAACCTGCACTCAGCTTTTATTTCTCCACTGTAAAGCACTCCCTGCCAGGCCCCAGTCCTCACCTCTGCAATGTTCCGCTTTGTTCTATTTTTCATTCCAACCCCCATTCCCATCACAGGCTAGTTTGTAGGCAGCGATGGTATAAGGGACAGGAGGAGGGAAGAAGGCAAAGTGGAAGAGGGGCTTGAGGAAGGAAAGATATATACTAAAGGGAGAAAAAGTAGCTCAACCCTTTCATCATTCCTAGGATATTATTGTTGCACACCTCTTCACCCCAGTGTGTGCTTCACATACGTCTTCTCCTTTTGTCCTCCAAGAAACCCTGACAGTCGGGGATTCCTTTTAAAGGTGAGTGGACTGAGGGTCAGAGAAATCAAGTTACATACCCAAGCCATACAGCAGGGATGTAGTGGGAGTTGTGACTCTACTCAATCCTGTGTTTCTCTAAGGCTGGCTGGGCTCATGCCTCTGTGCTCTGCTGCCTCCCCGTGAGTGCCA
Source organism: Myrmecophaga tridactyla (assembly GCA_004026745.1). Lineage (NCBI taxonomy): Eukaryota > Metazoa > Chordata > Mammalia > Pilosa > Myrmecophagidae > Myrmecophaga > Myrmecophaga tridactyla. Next base: position 48,061 of record PVIY010017121.1, read on the forward strand.
TGGACAAGAAACCCTTCCTGCAGACTGATGGGTTAACAGCCACACCCTGGGACACTCAACAGATGATACTGAGAAATTTCCAGATGCTCATTCGTCAGCTTTTCTTCCTAAAATACTTATAATTTCATAACCAAGGGTAACACTTGTAATTAGAAAGTAACACACCAGCAATCAATGTTTTGCTCCAGGAAGCAAGCTGACTACTATAGCAATCAGAGAACAACATGCTTTGTAGGTTAATTCAGCTTCCTTCTGTTGGACATGTGTGGACAGGAGCCCTCTTACATGTGGGAAGTTTTATGCTAGAATCAGAATACCTGACATGACCCCTGATGGTGGGGCAAATTGTATTTTCCTGAGACAGGGATGGTCAGATTCATGTGTAGTATGAGGAAAAAGGTCTTAGATGGTTCTAAGCAGATGTGAGGACCTGAAAGCTTGGAATTAGTGAACGCTTGTGGTCTCAAGTTGCTTTTCATTGAGAAGGAGCACAGCTGAAGGCCATCAGAGAACAAAGCCCAGCAGCCGCAAATGTGAAAGATGATGCCTTAACAGCAAATTACTGTCTTGTAGCTACATGTTGCTTCTAAAATGAAAGTAGTAATTTACGTGGAGAAACAAATGCCACATAATGGTTTGAGTCTCTTTTGGATTGAAACCTCAAATTTTCATTTGAAAGGGCCTTGTTTCTTTAAACAGCTGAACCACATGGGAATTTCTCCCATTAATGGTTTGAGTCTCTTTTGGATTGAAACCTCAAATTTTCATTTGAAAGGGCCTTGTTTCTTTAAACAGCTGAACCACATGGGACTTTCTCCCATTAGTTATAGCAATGGCGGACTCTCCTGTACTAGCAATGTCCACCTCATAGAAAACAGCAGGAAAGATGCTGTTGTAATTTGTCATATGACTTATTCAGAGTGATCTCACTATTTATTTGCCTCCAAATGTATTTAGTGAATTTAGGGTAAATAATAAATGAAAAAGGTTCAAGGTTATCTATCTATCTATCTATCTATCTATCTATCTATCTATCTATCTATCTATCATCTAATCTATCTATATATTAAGTTTATCCACAGTGGTGTTTATCAGCCTTGAGGCTACCTTAGAATCATGTGGGATCTTTAAAAATATTAGTGACTGAGTCCCATTCCAGGCCAATTTAATCTGAGCTTCTGGGGTGATGCTGGTTGGGCCTTGGCATTTGTATTTTTAAAAGTTCCTCAGGAAGTTCTAGCATGCAGTCAGTCACTGATGTGTAGCATGTCGGTGGGGAGGGGTGCAGTGGAAAAGGTACGAGGGTGAGGAACAGGCAGAGGTGTGAGATGGTAAGGATAGGTTCTAGAATTAGTGGGATGTGGTTTTGAATCTCGGCCCTGCTACCTGCTAGAGCTGTTGGGCAAATCGTTTAACTCTCCTGAGCCTCAGTTTTGCCAATTTCATAATGAATATGCCCAAACCTCATAGGGTAGTTGTGAGTTCAAAAACCTATGGAAAGTCCTTGGCATGCAGTAGTCAGTTTACCAACAGAGCGATTTCTATCATTGTCAGATAACCCCACTGAGCAATTATTAGGTGCCAAGCACTGTTCTGAGTTCTCAGGAAAGAAGGTGCAGAAAAGACCTCCAGGTAAAGTGACAAGTGGAGGAAAGGGGGAGACAAATGGCAGCGCCCACCCTGCCATGACGTTACCTCTGCATGTAGGAGCGGAGGAGTGTGATTCCCAGCAGGAAGTACATCATGATGGAACACACCATCATGGCCAGGCCCAGGAGGATGGCTCGGTCCTCTCCTGCCTTCAGCGCTGTAACCGTTTTCCTTTTGTCCAGGAGGTCGTGGTCCCTGATTTTTTGGTAAATATTTCTGAGGTTGAAAATAATACAGTTTTACATGAAGTTCACAGTTGTTCAGCAGATGCTTACAGAGTGGCCCAGTCCCTGTCCATGCCTTCCTAGGAACAGAGAGGCCCAAAGGAGCCTCCAGATCCCCCTGAGTGCATTTGGAGCCTGCTGACCCAGCCCGGGACCCCAGCCCCGACATGGGCACACACAGACACACGCACCCACATGCTCACGTATGCAAAAGTAG
>PVIY010017122.1:0-50132 GCA_004026745.1 Myrmecophaga tridactyla
GTGCCCAATGAATGTGGCCTGGCTTAGTTCCTACTCCTGGGCTTCTGTCTGTGCACTCCCATGGGCTCCGCAGCTCTGCCCCTCTGTGCCACGGTCCAGCTTTCCACCTCCCAGTTCCTTGGCCTCCACAACCAGGGCCACTTCATGTGGTGCAGAAGGCTCTCCCAGGTCAGCCACACTCCTAAACCACCACCTCAGTAGCCTTCTTATCCCTTCTCTAACTTTTCTGTTGAGCAGAGCTAAGCTTGAGCCACTCTAATTAGCCATCTTACTGGAAGTCCTGTCAACTAATTTTTGACAAATGTACAAAGACGATTCAATGGAGAAAGAATAGTCTTTCCAACAGATGGTGCTGAAACAATTGGACATCTTTATGCAAAAGTATGAATCTCAATACATATCTTTCATTTTATACAAAATGTAACTTAAAATAGACAACAGAACTAAATGTAAAATATGAAATTATAAAGTTCCTAGGAGAAAATCTGTGTGGTCTTGGATTTTGCAATGAATTTTTTTGTATACAGCACCTAAGGCACTAGCCATGAAAGAAAAATTGATAAATTAGACTTTAACAACATTTAAAAATTTGTCCTTTGAAAGATGCTCTTAAGATAATGATAAAATAAGCCAAACCACAGAGTAATTGCAATTCACATATCTCATAAAGATCTTGAATCCAGAACCTATAAAGAATTCCTAAAACTTAGCAATAAGAAAACAAATAACCGAATTAAATAAAGATGGGCAAAAGATCTGAACAGATACTGCATCAAAGAAGATATATGGGTGGCAAATAAGAAAATCCAGATCAAAACAATGAAATATTACTATGCACCTATTAGAGTGCCCAATATTCATAAAACTGACAATTCTAAATACTGGGGAGATGTGGAGCAAGGAAGTTCTCATTCATTTCTGGCGAGAATGTAAAATGGAACAGACACTTTGGAAGATGGTGTGGTGGTTTCTTATAAAATTAAATACAGACACCATCTAACCCAGCAATTATACTCTTAGGCATGCCACCAAATGAATCAGTGCTTGCATTCACACAAAATCTGCATGGAAATGTTTCAGCATTTTTATCAATAATCTCCAAAACCCACTAGCAACTAAAATGTCCTTCAAAAGGTGAATGGATAAAGAAAATGTGTTACATTCATGCAATATAATACTATTTAATGAGTTATTGATTCACACAACATGGATGAATCATAAATGTATTTTGCTAAGTGAGAGAAGCCAGACCCAAGAAGATACATATTCTATGATCACATTCATATGACATTCTAGAAGAGAAACTCTATAGAAATGAAAAACAGATCATTATTTGCCTGTTTGAAGAAAGAGGAGTGATTGAGTACAAAGGCGTTGTAGAGGGAATTTTAATGTGATTTACCTATTCAGTATGATACTATGGTGATAGAATACATGATTGAATTCATCAAAACCCTAATGTATATACATCACAAAGAGCAAACTTTAATGTATACAAATTTAAAAAAAAATCCTGGATGTTGAGGGATCTCAAGATTGAATGCAGAATATGACAAATCTAACTGTATAATAAATGTATTACATAACCTCAGTGAAGGGTATGGGGAAAAGAATCTGACCTAAGTGAGTTTAGAAAATGGTGTTTTGACTGGAAAATGTAAAAATAAAGACAAAAAGAACTATACATAGGCACTGTATTCTAGTTGATAAATTTGTCTCTAACGGGTACGTGTTAAGAAGTCTGAAAAATGTAAGTACATATTATGATTGAACATATAAATAAATGATAGATAATGGGATCATGTGTCTTACTGCCAGAGAAATTACAAATAAGGTAGAGGCAAAGCTAGAATGAACCCTGTGGCGATGGAAATCAGTTAGAAACAACAGTATGAACTTATGTTTACATTGATATATACACAGATGAATACAGAAATATTTATATGTGTATATATTCATGGGTTCATGTACACATGTTTCCTAACTTGTTCTACTGAGAGTGTCTAGAATCAGTACATACCAGTAGCAACAAATATATCTACTGCCCAGATTTTGATTTCTAAATACTATTCTCTAATAAAAGAAAACAGGGCTCCTTGGACAAATGGCTGGTTTTAAGGCTCGGGCAGAAAAACTAAAAGATAAGTCTGAAGAATTTTGTAGTGGCAGAAATGAAGAAAGTGCCCCCCCCAAAAAAAAATACAAAAAAAATAGGAGCATGTTAAAGAGAAACAGTAGGCAAAGCAAACCAGCTTTCATGGCCAAACCTGTAGCAATTTGAGCAACAAAATAAATGCCAGATTATAATCTATGTTAAATAAATAAATATATGGGAAAGAGGTGACAAATCTTCCTTATAGAAGAACATATGTAGCTATTCCCTTCTCTAGGATATTCCTTCCCCTTTGCTTCGAGTGTAGGCTGGATTTAGTGACTTGCTTCTAACCAGTATGTGTACAGAAATGGAAAAATAGTAATTTCATGATGGAAAAACCTGGCAAATGCTATCTTGGCCAGGTGATCAAGGATAACATCATCAGTAATAAGCCATATTGATAGCATATATCCCCTGGTATGATGGATTAAATAAGACACTTCATTTCTGTGGCCTTCATCCCTGTAGTAGAGGACAGTCTTACAGCAGCCTGCCACTTTTCCTTGGGACCCACAAATACACCTTGTGTTCAGGACCAGATGTGTTACCCAGCAAGATAAAACACATCTTCTAGCAGATAAGGGAAAAAGGATACTTCCTTCCCCTCTTGTCCTGAACATATATAAATATTCATTGGAGACAAGAGGGCATGTTTTTTGGCGTTGTAATCACCTCTTGATGGTATATCTGCCCCCGGCAAGAAAGAAGTGGGATTCCTCCACTACAGATGTATGCAAGAAAGGGGTGCTGGGTGTAGAACATCTCTTTGTATCTGCCACCAATTGAGACCCTTTGGCTATGGGGGACCAACACCAACGAGTGATGTTGACTTTGCTCCATTTCTTCTCTATGTGAATAAAATGTTGTCCCATTCAGTGTCTGTGTAAGGGGTACATTTGTTGGTGAACTAAACACCTGCAAACCACAGGGTCCACTTGGATCCTAAGACTATGTTACTGGTGGCAGGCATTCTTGTGCTCTTGTCACTGTCCATGTGGTGAGACTCCATCCATGGAAGTGGTAATAGGTGTCTCTTCTTTCTGACCCCAAATCCTCAAAATGCTTCACCGCAGTACAATCATCAGAAAAACATCAGATAAACACAAATGGAAGGACATTGTACTAAATACTTAATAAATATTCCTCAAAACTATCAAGGTCAAGAAAAACAAGGAAAGACTTGAGGAACTTTCATAGAGCAGTGAAGATTAAGTACACCTGGGAAATAAATTCAATATGAATTCAATCCTGGAACAGAAAAAGGATATTGTTGAAAAAACTGATCAAAACTGAATAAAGTCTGGAATTTATTTATTAGTAATTACCAAGGTTAATGTTTTTAATCTTACAAATTTATCACAGTTCTGTGAGATGTTAACATTTGAGGAAACTAGGTGAAGAGCAAGCAGGAACTCTCTGTATTATCTTTGCCACTTTTATGTAAATTTTTAAAAAGTTTTATTTTTTGTTATGAATAAAGAGTTTATTTTAAAAAGTAACATGTATCTCCTCAAACACTTTTAAGTTGACATCTAAACTTTTTCATCATAAGTTTCAATACTGACAAAGAATATAATTTCCAACATATTATAAATATTGTTATTTTAAATTAAAACTGTCACATTGCTCTTTTAAATATATTGAAGAACTATAAATACCAAAGCAATTTGAACCTCAACCTTCAATTTAAAAAATACATGAGCATGTTCTTCTTTAACTATCAGAAATATTAAATTATTCCTTTTTCTCCTTGAACTCATATTTCAAACTTACCTCATCTACATAATTTTATCCTATTGAAATATATTTTACACTTTAAAGTCTCGTTGATTATTCTAACATAGTTTTCTACAATAAGAATGTGTATATAAATTGAAATTTTAACTTTTAAGATTACCTGTGACCTTAAGGCTTAAGTGTTAATTATAATTATATTTAAATAGAGAAGTCAATTTTACTCAAAGTACACATTAGGTCAAAATGTGAATATATTACAAAAGTTGATATTTATCAAACTAAAAGAATAATTATTTGCTGGAAATGCATATCTCAGTAAGAAAGATGGGTGATTATTCTTGCCTTAAGGAGGACTATTAATACTAACATTTGGAATTATCTCTTTATATTCTGAAGGAAGATGTCACAGTTAACTTCCACAATAGGATTCTGCATGAGTGAGAGGTATGCCTTTGTTTTGTAAAAGAGAATAAAGGAAATTGTGAAATAAAAAGGGGATTGGGGTAATTCTATTTGAAGCCTTGACCCCAAGTGCATTTTCACATGCAAAAAAATCAGAAAGAGTAAAGTTTAGGGTTTATGAAGTAATTCCTTTAAAACTATCGGTGCCAGTTTGAAATTATCGTGTACCTCACAAAAGCCATGTTTTAATCATAGCTTAGTCTTGAGGAGGCAGCTATTTCTTTTAATCCTAATTCAGTAATGATGGGTGGAATCTTTGCATTAGCTTATCTCCATGGATATGTGACACACCCAGTTGTGGGTATTAATTTTTGATTAGGTGGAGATGTGACTTCACCCATTCTGGATGGATCATGATTAGTTTACTGGAATTCTTTTAAAGAGGAAACATTTTGGAGAGAGTCAGAAATGACAAAGCTGACAAAAATGACAGAAACCTCAGAGTCAAGAGAGAGAGCTGACAGAAACTTCAGAGCAGAGGTGACACAAATGTCGACATGTAGAGAACAGAGACACAGATATTTGGAGATGCATGGATCCCAGCAGACATTGCCATGAGATATTAGGCAAGCCAGAATGTGGAGAGAGACAAGGGAAGCCAGGAAATGAAAGCCAGCCCTGGAGAAGCAAGTGAGGGACCCTCACAGGAACAGAGGCTGAAAGCATGGAGCCCAGGAGTGAGGGACCAGCAAGGGACCAGCATGTCTTCTCAATTGACAGAGGTGTTTCAAGTGCATCAGCCTTTCTTGAATTAAGATATTTTTCCCCAGATGCCTTAGTTTGGACTTTTCCTTAGGCTTTAGAACTGTAAACTTGTAATTTATTAAATTCCTTCTTTTAAAAGTCATTCCAGTTCTGATATATCACATTCCAGCAGCTTTCAAACTAACACACTAACCATATCTATGTCTCACTTGGAAAGAATTCATACATCCTTGGGAGTACAAATTCCCTAGTCTAAGCAAAGGGTATTGGAGTAATAAAAGGTGTTAGAGTACTGAAGGGGTTGAAGTTTATCCCATGGTCAATGGAGTTGCCAAGCAGAAAAGAGTTCTGCTTGAGAAGGAGAAACCCACAAAATCACAATTGTATATTATCTTTTATTAGCAACTGAATTATTTTATAAAACTAGCTTTTATTCATTTTATATACTTTATACATATATAGTAGAACAGACAAACTTTAAATGAACTGTAATCCAAAAGTGTGCTAATCTTTGATGTAGCCAAGAGACAGACACTTAATATATATATATATGTATATATATACATATATACATATATATATGTATATATATATACATATAAACTCACTGAACTATAATCTGTAATTTTTGAAGTAGCCAAAAACAAAAGCCTATAATTACTATAAGGCACTGAACTGAAAACCAGATGCCTGGATATTTCAATAATAACACCTTATTAAGTAAATGTAAGTGTCTTGAAAAATGTAACATTTCTTAAAATCTTAAGTTTGCTAGCAAGCTCTTATCTTGTCATAGTGTTTATTAACCTTTGAAATATTAGATACTTGTTACCCAGATACCTGAATGTTTAAATAATGACAACTTACACTGTAACTCATGATCAGCTCTGCAAGACTCTCTATTTCAATTTATAACTGGATAATAATAAGACCCTCTTATCTAATTTTACAACACTGAGGCCTGGTACCCCTGCATATAACTCCCCTAATATTATTAAAGTGACATGAGTCAGACCAGAATTAAACACCTGACTCATTACCCTAAGCCTGCCTGCTTTTGTTTGAATACTATAAGACTATCTAAGTTTCTGCAGTTCTGAGGTTTTTAACATCCTGATCTTCTTGGGCTGTGCACCACAATTAAAGCTCTTTCTGTTTTTGAAATGCCAGTGTCTCAGAGTTGGTCATTGGATACATCAGGCAGCAAAACCTAGTTTGTCTGGTATCAATTTCCTAGATGGACAGAAAGGAAAGAGGAACTGGAGAAATAGTTGAGCTGGTGCTGTGGAGAAGTCTTGTAAGAGTTTGTATATATGAGCTCTAGCCCTTTTCCTAGGCAAATTCTTTTATTTAAATACTTTTATTGACAAATCTTCACACACATACATTCCTTACATGGTGTTCAATCAGTGGCTCACAATATCATTACATAGTTGTGTCTTCATCACCATAATCATTTTTAGAACATTTGCATCACTCCAGAAAAAAAAAGAAAAAGAAAAAGAAAAAGAAAAAACTCATTATCTGTTCATTTTTATCCATATTTTTTGTACTCATCTGTCCTTATCCTGGGTAAAAGGAGCATCAGACACAAGGTTTTCACAATCACACAGTCACATTATAAAAGCTACATTGTTATACAATGATTTTCAAGAATCAAGGCTATTGGAACACAGTCAACAGTTTCATATACTTCCCTTCAGCCTCTCCAATACACCATAAACTAGAAAGGGACATCCATATAATGCATGAGAATAAACTCCAGAATAAACTCTCGACTCTGTTTTAAATGTCTCAGCCACTGAAACTTTATTTTTTCTCATTTCTCTCTTTCCCATTTTGGTCAAGAAGGCTTTCTCATTCCCATAATTCTGGGTCCCAGCAAATCCTGGGAGTTCTGTCCCATGTTACCAGGGAGATTTATAATCTCTGGGAGTAACGTACTGTGTAGAGGGGAGAGCATGAGCTCACCTGCTGAGTTGGCTTAGAGAGAGAGGCCACATCTGAACAACAAAGAGGTTCTCTGGGGGTGACTCTAGGCATAATTTTAAGTTGGCTTAGCCTATCCTTTGCAGGAATAAATTTCATTGGGGCAATTCCCAAGATTGAGGGCTCGGCCTATTGATTTGGTTGTCTCCACTGCTTGTGAGAATACCAGAAATGATCCAAATGGGGAAGATGAAAATTTCATTCTTTCTCCCTATTTTCCCAAGGGGACTTTGAAGATACTTTTTTATTCATTGCCCAAATTACTCTGGGATTTATTGGGGTGTCACATTAACCTGGACAAATCAACAAAATATCAAGGCCTATTCAAGATTCCATATACTTTTGGTGTTCAACTAAAATGACCATACAAGTTAAATTAAGTAATGCATTACCCAAAATAAAAATTCTGCACCAAATAAACATCTCTCCTTTGGTCTCACACAGAAGTTGAAGTTTTAAAATATGGATGATATCATCCTTTACTCTGTATTCTGATTTACCTTAGTCCTATCCAGGTCAGCTTCATTCATATCTCAACTCTCACATTTTCAACTTTTTAAACAGTTCCTGTATGGGGTAGTGCTGACTTTCATAGCTTCAGACCTCTAACTCTGAGTCTCAGGTGTCACCTAAGAAGTTTATGGGAAAGACCATATTATATAAAAACAGCTCGGTATCTCAGAATTTAGAACTAGCAGTAACACCTCCTGAATATATGTGACTGCTGTAAGAGCTTACAATCCAGGACCCTTTACAATAGTCGCCACCCTGATAAACCATATTCTCAACTTCAGTTTACCAAGGTTTTATATTATAGTTAGTCTTTATGATTGAGGCATGATAATATTTGTCTTTTTGTTCCTGTCATTTCATTCAACATACAGTCGTTAAGGTTCATACACCTCGTTGCATGCATCACAATTTCATTCCTTCTTGTGCCTGTTCGTAGTCTATTATATGTATACACTATAATTCCCCCTTCCATTCTTCAGTCATTGTACCCTTAGGCCACCTCCATTCATTATGAATCATGAACACTGCTACCGTAAACACCAGTGTGCAAGTGTCCATTCATTTCCCCACACTCAATTCTTCCAGGTATTTACTGAGCAATGGGGTATCAGGATCATATGGCAACCCCATGCTAGCCTCCTATGGAAACACCACACTGCCCTCCAAGGGGCTGCACCTCTCAGTTTCCCTACTGACGGTGAATATATACATCTCTTTCTCTGCATTTCTCTAACACTTGTCTCTCTGTTCATTTTTAAAGAATTTTATTCACACATCATACAATCTAGCTTAAGTGTGTAGACATGCCTTTGCCACCATAATCTATATGAAGATATTTCCTTTTCTTCCACAAAGAATCCATACCCCTCCCCCATGCCCCTACCTGTTGACATTTAGTTTTGGCATAATGCCTTTGTTACATTCAGTGGAAGCATATTACAATGCTACTATTGACTATAGACCTTAGCTTGCATTGATTGTATTTTGTCCCATATAACATCTATTTTCAACACCCTGCAATTTGACATTCATTTTTCCCCCTCATGCAAAGATATTTTTATTTGTACATTAATCACCATCATTGTCCACTCTAGGCATTCCTAAATTATACAATCTCAATCCTTATCTTCTATCTTTCCTTTTGGTTTCATACATGCTCCTAGCCCTTCTCCTTCAGTCATACTCACATTCAGCTACATTCAGTGTGCTTATATTATTGTGCTACAATCAGGTATTATTATGCTATCCATTTCTGAATTTTTACAATCAGTCCTGTTGCACAATCTGTATTCCTTCAGCACCAATTGCCCAATCTCTATCCTATTTCTATCTACTGATAACCTGTCTTCTTAACTTCAATTCTCAAGGCTCACTTATTAGTGTTACTTCATATTAGTGGGACAATACAGTATTTGTCCTTTTGTTTATGGTTACTTTCACTAAGCAAAATGTCCTCAGGGTTCCTCCATGTTGTTATATAATTCATGACTTTATTCTGTCTTACAGCTGCATAATATTCCATTGTATGTATATACCACAGCTTGTTTAGCAACTCATCCTTTGATGGACATTTGGCCTGTTTCCATCTCTTGGCATTCATAAATAATGCTGTTATAAACATTGGCATGCAAATGCCCATTTGTGTCCTTGTCTTCATTTCCTCTGAATATATACCAGGGATTGCTGGATCATGTGGCAATTCTATACTTAACTTCCTGAGGAACAACTAAACTGCCTTCCAGAATATTTGTACCATTTTGCATTCCCACCAACAGTGGATTAGTGTGTCTCTTTCTCCACATCCTTTCAAGTACTTGTCATTTTCTGTTTTTTTTCTTTTGATAATGGCTATTCTAGTGGGTGTGAGATGATATCTCATTGTGGTTTTCATTTGCATTTCCCTAATAGCCAGTGAAGGTGAGCTTCTTTTCATGTGCCTTTTAGCCACTTGCATTTCTTCTTCTGAGAAGTGCTTGTCCATGTCTTTTTCCCATTTTTTAATTGGGTTGTTTGTCTTTTTGTTGTTGAGTTGAAGACTCTCTTTATATATTCTAGATATTAAAGCTTTATCTGATATGTGGTTTCCAAATATTGTCTCCCATTGTGTAGGCTGCCTTTTTACTCTCTTGACAAAGTTCTTTGATGCACAAAAGTGTTTAATTTTGAGGAGTTCCCATTTATCTATTTCTTTTTTCCGTGCTCATGCTTTGAGTGTAAGGTCTAGGAAACCACCTAGGCAAATTCTTATTTGTCAGCCAATGAGACTCATTAAGTTATAATCATCTCCCCAAGGAGGAATTTTCCCTAGTCTTCTAGCTCTTTAAGCCTGGGATAATTCTCATTCCAATAAATTGAGCCTATTCAGACAGAACATAACATACTATAGAACCACAGTCCCTGTGACTACAACATAGCATAATTTTTTATTCTATGTGTCTGTCTGGAGACATTTTACTCTTAGCAATTTTCACAGTATAGTTGGTTCCCAAATTGATAAGAACCACTGCAGATGGACTTCCCCTTAAATGAATGCAAGAGCAAAACCAGGGTCCTTGCAGGGGTACTTTTATATTTCAGCAGACAGTCTGTTTCAATATTATTTTGCTAACATGAGCAAGTCTGTATTTTCATAGATCTCCCATTCATTTAGCAGAGAACTGATTACATTCCCTTTGGGAGTAGTATTTATGTAAAATGCCCATATTTTGATATCTCTAGGAATATTAAATATATACAATGAATCATTCTTTTCAAAATATTGTTCTGATTGTAAGTAAGAATAAATTTTCTCTAGGTAATACTAAAAACTTGTTGTAAATGTGTGACACCCTGGATGTTCTAGTTTGCTAGCTGCTGGAATGCAATATAGCAGAAACAGAATGGCTTTTTTAAAAGGGAATTTAATAAGTTGCTAGTTTACAGGTCTAAGGTTGTGAAGATGTCCCAATTAAAGCAAGGCTAGAGAAGTGTCCAAGTTAAGGCACCAACAAGAAGTTACCATCACTCAAGAAAGGCCGATGACCTCTCTTTCTCAGCCAACATGACAAGCAAACTCACTGTCCTCCCCCCCTCTACATGGGACATGACTCCCAGGGGTGTGGACCTTCCTGGCAATGTGGGACAGAAATCCTAGAATGAGCTGGGTCTCAGCACCAAGGGATTGAGAAAACCTTCTTTACTGAAAGGGGGAAGCGAGAAATGAGACAAAATAAGGTGTCTATGGCTGAGAGATTCCAAACAGAGTCGAGAGGTTATCCTGGAGGTTATTCTTATGCATTAAGTAGATATCACCTTTTTAGTTAAGGCTGGAGGGAACTTCCTGAAAATATAGAGCTGTGTCCCGGTAGCCATGTTTCTTGAAGATGATTGTATAATGATATAGCTTTTGCAATGTGACTGTGTGATTGTGAAAACCTCGTGTCTGATGCATCTTTTATCTACCTTATGGACAGATGAGTAAAATATATGGATTAAAAATAAATAAATAATAGGAGGAACAAATGTTAAAATAAATTTAGATTGAAATGCTAGTGATCAATGAAAGGGAGGGGAAAGGGGTATGGTATGTGTGATTTTTTTTCTGTTTTATTTTTATTCTTTTTCTGAATTGATGCAAATGTCCTAAGAAATGACCATGATGATGAATATACAACTATGTGATGAAAAAAAAGAATGCTCATATTGTATGTTGATTGGTTTTATTAATAAAAATTTTAAAAAAATGAAACCAAGAATAAAATAATTGCTGACAATTAAAAAAGTAAGGCCAGTGAAGTTCAGGGTTTCTCTCTCAACTGGAAAGTCACCTGGCAAACATGGTGACATCTGCTAGCCATCTCTCCAGGCTTCTTGTTTCATGAAACTCTCTAGGGGTGTTTTTCTTCATCTCCAAAGATCTCTGGCTGTTGGACTCTTGCTCTCATCATTTTTGTGACTCTAAAAAGGGACTCTCTCCAAAATGTTTCATCTTTTAAAGGTTTCCCATAACCTAATCAAGACCCACCTGGAATGGGTAGAGTCACATCTCCCTCTAATCAAAAGTTAATATCCACAATCAGGTGAGTCACATCTCCATGGGAACAATCAAAAAGCTCCCAGTTAGCAATATTGAATGAGGATTAAATGACATGATTTTTCTGGGGTCCACCACAGATTCAAACAAGCACATTGGATTAAAAGAAAATTGTGTTGTTAGAATCTTTACAGGTATTACAGATTCCAGGCACTGTGGTGGGTGTAGTAGAGACCTAGCTCCTTCCATTCAAAGCATACAGTCCATTGAACTGTGCATTAATTCAAAGACAGTTCATTCATGATGTTTATATATTGATCACCACCTTGTTATTGGGAGTCCATGATACCCTTAGGGAAGCAGGGCTGAACCTGGACTTCTGAGCCTTTGCTTTCTTGGCCAATTCAGATGCTAAGGAGGAAGTATGAACTCTTCTCTGAGCTTCTTTGTTGATGAAACAGGATCCTCTAAGAAAGACGTAGATTTAGTTTTTAGTGGCCAGCAAAATAAAAGGATAGATCATCATGAAAAACCAGGACACCATTTTTATCATGGACATTCCTTCTAATTAGTCCTTTTTGTTGACACTCATAAACAATCTGATCAGTGTTTAATACCAAGGAGGTCTGTAATCCAAATCATTACAGACTGCAGTGTTCTCAGTCTGAAATTATGTCAGTTGGTTGTCCCAGGAAACAAATGCTGAAGCTAAGGTAGGAACACAAGAAGTTTGTTGTGGTATAACTCCTTGACAAATAAAAAGGAAGTAAGTGGGATTGGTCAGGAAACTCCTCAGATGGTCAGAACTGACAAAGTCTTAGTCAACCCAACAAGAAGCCTGGAACAAAGATTGCCCATTAGAGGATCCCCAAAATGGACAGAAATGGCCAAGCCCTAGTAAGCTCACCATGCTCAGTCTTTGGCTGGGAGCTTCATGGGAAGAGTGTGAACTCAGCTCAAAAGCTTAGGAAGATCCTGAAGGTACTATAGCTGAACAGCAAATTAATTTTTGAAGGGAAAACTGAGTGACACACCTCTATGACTGCCAAAAAGAGACATTGCAGAATAAGCAGGAAGTCTTCCTCTGAAGCAAACTGCCTCCCAACACAACTTTCCTTCCTTTTGGGTACTGAGCCCTGGAATGGACAAAAAGATTACAATGACTTTTTTTAACCCTTTAAATTGTGAACTATAACATATAGACAGAAATCTGTACAAAACAAACTTGCACAACTCAAGAATTTATCACCAAATGAACAGCCAATAACCACCAACCAGATAAAGAAAAGGAACATTGTCAGTACTCCAGAGGCCCTCCATGCCCTGCCCATCCCAAACACTAGCCCTCCTCCCACCACTATTAGTTACCACTATTCTGGTTTTGATATTTATAATTCTGTAAGTAGCACTTCTACTTTCAAGCAAATAGATTAAATGAAGTTTTTGCCCAAATTCAAGAAAACTGACTTTGGATGGTCATTAATATTGTTGATGCTTCCTTCAAATATCAGGATGCTTTCAATCTTAAGGTCGTACTAATGAATTGTAGATTCTGAGAAGCAGAAAGTGAAGGTAAATACTAGAGCCCTAACCAGTTCTGCCAACCAGTAATTGTAATAACACATGTAATGTTATGAAGTATGTAAATAGAGGCTAAGAGGTTAAATGATTAAAGGTTTTCAAAAACACTTTTAGCAAAGATCAAGGTAAACTTGTTAACATAGGTCTTTGTAAAGACCTGCGTTTCCCAATAATCACAGGCTTGCTTCTCCAAAGTGCCAGAATTGTCCTTCCTCTCTTCAAACTATTCTGAAAGTAGCTGGCTTATATTCCATGAACCAAGATTCATCTCCTACATACCCCTTTTTAATCTTTTCTTTAAAAAGATTTTAAAACAATATGTTACTATAAAATTTAAAACTACACAGAAGTAAAAAGTGAAGTTTCTCTCTTAAGTTGTGTTGGGGATTGAATCATGTTCCCCACAAAAGACATGTTCAGGTCCCAACCACTGGTCCTGTGGGTGTGAATCTATTTGACATTAGGACCTGTGAAGATCTTATTAGTTACAAGATGTGTGCTCAAATTGAATAAGGTTAGGCCTTAATTCAGTATAGATGAAGTGCTTATAAGCAAAGGAAATTGGACACAAAGAGGAAGTCAATGGAATCCAGAAGAAAAAGGAAAAGATGCCACAATGTCCATCACCATGTAATGGAAAAGCCAAGATAGCCCAAAGAATGCTAGTCAGCCAGAAAATACCAACCCTAAGAGCTAGTAAGTCTTCTGACCTCTGAAACAGAGAACAAAAAACTCCTGCTGCTAAGGCAACCCATTGTATAGTATTTTTTAGCAACTAAGTAATTTTAAAAGGTTATGCTTCCTCAAAAGTAGACTCTGAGATTAGGATTTGAGAACACGTAGTTTATTTGGGACCTGAACATGTCTTTTGTCATTAATATTGTTGGTGCTTCCTTCAAATATCAGGATGCTTTCAATCTTAAGGTCTTACTAATGAATTGTAGAATCTGAGAAGCAGAAAGTGAAGGTAAATACTAGAGTCCTAACCAGTTCTGCCAACCAGTAATTGTAATAACACATGTAATGTTATGAAGTATGTAAATAGAGACTAAGAAGTTAAATGATTAAAGGTTTTCAAAAACCTTCTCTGAAACAGAGAACCAAAAAACTCCTGCTGCTAAGGCAACCCATTGTATAGTATTTTTTAGCAACTAAGTAATTTTAAAAGGTTATACTTCCTCAAAAATAGACTCTGAGATTAGGGTTTGACAACAAGTAGTTTATTTGGGAGGATCAAGAAGCACAGTGAGAGAGCAACTCATTGTAAGTAGCAACCACAAAGTATAAGTTGAAGTGCAGGTTATGACTGGATACATTTGGGGCTTAATACCCTGTGGACCTCTAGGAGATGATGTAGAATAGGGGTGGGAAATTATAGCTCATGAGTCAAATGTGGTCCACTGCCTACTTTTATAAATAATGTTTTATTTGAACAGAACCATGACTATTCATTTGTATATTTTCTCTGATTCAAGAAATTATGACAGATGGCCTGGGCCTCAAAGTTTATTTATTATTTATTATTTGGTCCTACAGAAAAAGTTTGTCAACCCCTAATATAAGACATGCCTCAGAGTTGTCTCATCTGAGGAGGAGGAAGCTGAAGTATTTATCTACTACCAATTATTCCTCATCGATTGAGGGCTGTCCTTGGGGAGGGAGGAGTTAACTCCTCAGAACTTCTGGAGAACTCCGTAGTCAGACAAAGCACACTCCTGTGTCCAGAGGAAGCCCTCCAACAGAGAATTGCATATGCTTGTAGCAAGAAACTGTAGGTATGTATGGAAGTGATGAGTGGTAGGGAGATATAAACAGGGCAACAACATCATCTGTTACAATTCCTATCCCACATGCCCAACAATTCCAATTACAATAGGCAGCTACTTTAACAGCTTGGTGTACATCTTTTCAGATGTTTCTCTATGTATACAGATCCTGTTACATATATTTAAGTGCAACTAGCTTATCTGGAAGTTGATGCCTGGGCAGGCATGAAAGAGCAGGGAGGGTGAAAGAAGGAAGGAGAAAAATCCAATAAAGGATATATTGTTGTGTTGGAAACTGCTGTGGGCAACTGTGGGACCCTCTTTGTGCCTTTGAATCAACCTCTTGTTGATGGCTTCACCTAATACTTCTAACTTCCCGTCACTACAGGGCTGCCTTCTAGGAGGACTGAATAAGTATCTATGACATTGGAGAAGTTCTGAGGCATAAAGCGTAGAGTGACAGGAGGCATTTGAAGTGACATGTTGACAACATGCCTGGGAATTGTCCACCATAATTGCAGTTGAAATATTATAGACCAGGGGGTTATGTCTAGGGAACTAAAATTATATGCTATAAGCCTAAATGATTTTCACATGGTTATTTATTTGTGTGACACTGATAAATCTAGTGGAGTAAGAAAACAGTCAACTCTAGGAGCTAAGAGTTATAAGATACTCTGAGATAACAAATTGTCCATTCATCTGCCTTTGGATAGGTATGTCCTTCAGTTATCTTAACCAATCATTACAATACATAGACCATTGCCTACCTTCTTTACCCAGTTCTTTTTTAACCATTAAATTTAAATAATATTGGTGCCTTCCTAGGACTCAAAATATCATATAGGTGTGTGCTCTTAATTTGAAAAGAAGTGATCACCATATGCTCATCCTTCTGCCTGAAAAAAGTAAATACATGCATCTTCGTCAGAGGTGACTCTTAATGATGCATATATTTGTTCACTTTTAGTGACAATGGAGATAAAATGGGTTTATTCAACTTTGGGTGATTTTTGCTTCTTTGAAGATAAAGCTAAATTATACTTTAAATTTCCAAGGCCCTATGAAGGATTTTTGCATCCATATTTTAGCTCCTTCTCTGGTCTTTAAGTCTTTGGTGTCATAAGCTTTGGACCACACTCAATCTCTAACACTATGATTTGAGATTAGCAGACATTCACCATCCATTGCTGAAATTTGGAGTTAATTCCTTCATCAGCATTTTATGGTATCAAACTGTTATTCCACCAAACATCATCTTGTGAATTGTGGGTTTCCTAGCCCTGCTTATTCCAGGCAGCTAAGGTACACCTAGGCTGAAAATGGAATTCTTCCATGCAAAGAGATTAGACTTTCAGAAAGCAGCCCTGCAAAGATGTTGACAACTTAATTCACATCACTTGATTTGTGATGTATGAAACTCAGAAGGCAGAACATGTTTATATTTATTTTATCCATAGATCTGTCAGTACAGATTAGAGTGAGGGATGAATACAAGGAATGATGCAATAGGGCTTCTGTCCACTTAACACACCTTAAGCCTCACACAATAGTCCAAGACAAAAACAAAAGAGTTTGAAGAGTAGTAGATGCCTTTATGAGTGCCTTAAATTATCCGGAGGTTCAGCAAAAGCCCATCTAGACCAAGCAACATGGAGATCTTATAATGGAGAATGTGATCCAAATAAGTAAGGCAGAATATCAAAGATTTTTAGGCAGTTCCACTTACATACTAAGAAGAACCCATCCCTACAGTGGAAATCTGTGGCAAGCAGTTGTTAACCACAGATTTTTGGAGATAGATGCTTGTAAGTTTGTAAGTTTATTTTATGTAGCCTTGGAGAGGAGGATGGTGGATGTTAAAGGAGATTTTATCATCAGGCCAAGCTTAAATATGGACTTTTTAATAAAAGTTTTAAGGTATTAAGAGAAGGGAAAGGCTAGCGGAGGCTGCTATATACATTGTCATGTCCCAGAAGAGCCCAGACAAAGAAACACTGGCAGCCAGCCTCAGAATGCCAACCTTCAGGGAGAAATTATTGCCTTGATGACTCATTGATTTGGACATTTTTCCAGATTCCATATCAAGGGCCATTAAACTCCCATTGTTTAATCCAACCATTGCATGGTATTTTCTTGCAGCTAAAAAAAGTAAAACAGATTTCAATATCAAGAAAGTGGGGTGCTGTTATTGCAAATGCCAAAAAAATGTGGAATGGCTTTGGAATCGTATACTCAGTAGATGCTAGAAGAATTGTGATGTGCCTAATAGAAAAAAGCCTAGGTTGATTTGAAGAGATTATAGATAGAAACGTGGATACTAAAGATACTTTCTTAGAAGGAAATGATGAATGTCCTCTTGGAAACAGAGAGAAGGCAATCCTTCTTTTAAGGTGGCAGAGAACATGGGGAAATTGGGTTCTGATGTCAGATGGAGGGCAAAACTTGAAAACAAAGAACTTGGATATTTAGCTGAGGAGATTTCCAGTTAAGTGTGTATGGTCCAGCCTGATTTCTCCTTACAGCTTATAATGAAATGTGAAAGAAAAGGGATATGCTGAGAAGTGAACTCCAAAGCACAAAGAAACCACAAATTGATTGCTTATAAAATTCTGATCCTATCTAAATACTGTGCTCTGTGACTAGGGCCAGAAGTTGCTTTAACAAGGACTCCCTGATACTCCAGAAAGCAAGTCCCCAGAGAATAGGGCACCATGTGAAGGTTTAACTGAACATGGAACCATTCATCCATTTCAGTGCAAGTATGGATTGGAAATGCAGTTATGCAGGAATGATCTGTGAAAGGCCTTTCTGTCTGATGGTTTTGATACATGTGAACCAAGGGCAAAGCCAAGTTTTTTTTGTGAAATTTGTATGAGCAGAACCACTACCAGACTGGACAGAAAGGGACAAACTAAAGAAAGAATGATTTCAAAGACAGAACCATGGAAGCTGAGGTCTGGCCAAGATAGCAGGCCCACCCATATGTGTGGAAAGTAGGTGGGGGTGTCCACCCTTGCACTTGGTGGGAACAGGCCTTGTACCCCATTGCTCAGGAAGAATACCGCCAACCTAATGCTCAGAGAGGGTGGGGCCTGTGCCCTGGGATATGCAGAGAGCCTGGCCATCATCTCAGTGTTTTGAGAGGGTAGAGTTTTTGCCCCTGCATTGTGCAGGAAGAGCATGGGTCATTACGCAAAACACTTGGAAGGGGTAAGGCTGCCATTCCACCAGGTTTGGAGAACAAAACAACAATCCATAGATGATTCTAAGACATTGAAATCTAATGGAGTTTGCCCTGCTGGGTTTTGAAATTGTTTGGGACTTATGACCAGTGATTTACTGCCAATTTCTTCCTATTTGAATGGGAATGTTTATTCTATGCCTATCCCTCCACTGTATATTGGTAACAGATAACTTGTTTTCTAGATTTCATAGTTTCACAGACAAAGGAATTATGCTCCAGGACAGACCACATCCATAAATGATTTTGATAAGACTATACTTTGCCTTGTACTGAAATGACTTAAGGCTTTGGGGATGTTGTGGTGGAATTAATGTATCTTGCATATAGAAAAAGCATGTCATTTTCAGGCACAAAGGGTGGATTGTGATGATTCAATTATGTACTCCAGGAAAACATGTTCTTAAACATAATCCCATTTTGGTGGGTGTGAACTGTTATAAGTAGGACTTTTGATGAAGTTACTTCAATTAAAGAGTGGCCCACTTCAATCAGGTTAGGTCTTAACCCTTTTACTGGTGTGGAATAAAATTCAGACAGATGGAGAGAAAGCCATTCAGAGCAAAAAGTTGAAGGTCAACACGTGCACTGCTATGTGACAGAGGAGCCCAATACTAAGGATCCTTGGCAGCCAGTCCCAAAACACTACAATCTCAAGGGTGAAAGCATCATTTTGATGTTGCTTGATCAAGTGCCTTGATTTCCCCTTTTTCCTAGCCTCAAAACTGTGTACCATTAAATTCTCATTGTTTAAGCCAACCCATAGCATGATATTTGCTTGAGCAGCCAAGAAAACTAAAACAGTAGATGTAACATTTTAAAGTCATAATATTGAAATCTTGGGCTGTGAAAAAAATGAAAATGAAAAGTGCACCATGAAAATTTCCAGGTGAGAAAACCTATGACAAGGTTTCACTTAAACTCCATGGAAGATCTGGAAATTACTTTCGGCCCACCTGACTTTAGTTTCCATAGACTCATTGAAGCAGAAATGGGAATTTTTGTTTCCCAGGGATAAATCCTAGGAATGTGCCCCTTTTGTGCAAATAAGGGAGAGATTTGTACCACTCTGTTTAGTTCATCTAAACCATATGCCAAATAGATGCCATCTGTAAATAGATTATTAAGTTACAGGTGAATGTACAGGTGCTATGTGAATGCTTTCTGACCAAAACACTTATGGATAAGGGTGAAATCTGAGAATTACATGGTGTGGGCAGCCTTCAGGGAATGAACTTTTATTCACCTCTCCCAGTGCTGAAGTTTGGGATTGTTTTTAGTATAGAAAACATTTAAACTACAAGTAAAAAAGCACTTGTACCATTCATTTACACTGGAATGCTTGTGGCAATGACATGTCTTTTTCCTGGTCATAAAAGTTGTCATAGGAACAAAGAATTAGCAACTTAGAGAATCTAATTCTTCCTTCAAATACTCACCCATCATAAAGGAAACAAAAATGCAAAAATCTGGGGCAGAAGAACTCATTGGGGCCAGGGGGAGCAAATTCTGACACCTCAGGAAGAATGAAGTTCTGTGTAAGAGAGAGGGGTGGGGATGGGGGAACAAAGAAATGAATGAGAATATTTGCAAGCAAGAAATCAATATTTGGCAAACAAAAGTATTAAAAGATCATATTATTACACCTGACTTCTTTAATACAAACCAAAAGGATAGCTGTTATCTCTCAAACTTGTTAGACACAGGGTATTAGATTCTACATGAGGCAGCAAGTTAAAGCTTAAGGGGTTATTGCTAGAAAGAAATGGACAGAGAGCAAAAGTAGAGCAGGCAGGTAGGTGGGAGACAACAAATCCTGCTAGTGAAAGAGAAAGGGAAAAAATCGCTCATTCTGACAGCTTGTGGTTTTAAAGGAAAAACTGTTCCAAGAGGGGTGGAGGTGACGTGTGGCCACAGGCATCACTGGGAGATATTAGGCTGGTACAGATCATGACCTCATACTTATGGTTATCTAGCCTGGCCTCTGGCAGGTGGGGTATTGGCACATTTGTGCTCACTATTTGCTGTTACATCAGGTCCTGTCAGAAGAGCTGCTGAGGGAGAGAAACTGAAGGGGTCCCCATGCCACAGAATCCATTTTGTATGTTAAGTTTTATTTTCTGATACCTAACAAAACTGATAATTAAAAACAAGAAAATAAGTGATGTAGAATCATAGAACCACAGCAGAAACAAAGAACCAATTAAAAGGCAAATTGTTTTGCAATCTCAATTAGTAACAAGGTGACCTAAGAGTGGTTCAGAAGAGAAGAAATATATAATGACTCTTTTTAAAGTAAGCCAAGTATATTATTTTAAATGAATCATTGGAAATTTTTTAAAAAAAGGAAAGCATAAGCAAAAATTGAATTGCATGGTGGAGTTCAAGTACAAATTATCATTTGTTTATTTTTCAATCTCTTTTACAGGAAGGTCAGGGAACTCAATACTGTATTAAAATGCAATTTTTATGCCTGTGAGTTTAGTATTGCTGCTTTTGTAATAATCCTCTTTAAGTGGAAAAGATAGATCACCCTAGCTATGGATTTCAGCTCAATCAATGTCTCACAAAAATCTCAAACCATTCTAAGGATTTTCCAGCCACTCTTTGCCTGTGAAAAAAGAAAGTGCTGGTTAAGAAAAATACTCATTCCCTGAAGGAATGAGATTGACCAAAGTTGTATTCTTTGTTACCAATTCTGAGTTTTTTCCCAGTATGATCATGTTATAGATTTACAGCTTTGCCTGTGTTTGGATGTATGGAAGAGGAAAGAGAAGGGAAGTAAATGCTATTTTTTTTTCTCATTTAAGGGTATAGTTAGTGGGTAGATTGACATTTTAATCATTGGTTTCAACTGGTTACTGTTTTGGATTAAACAAGTGCCTTTTAATGCCACCTGAGTTTTAAATGGTAAGGAATGTGGGTTGCAGCTTGTTTTCAACCCTGCTTATTTATTTCTAGTTAAAGAAATGTGAATTGTAGCTAGCTGTTAAAATGTGTAGCAAATCAAGCCACCCTAACCTATTATCATGGTGAATAAAATGGTGGTACATGTAAGAATGAAGACTTTATAACTGAAATAGGTTTTTAAATTCAAGGGTATGTGTAACTGTCTATCAAAAACTATTCCAGGGTGGTGCAACAGTGGCTCAGTGGCAGAATTCTCACCTGCCTTGCCAGAGACACAGTTTGATTCCTGGAGCCTGCCCATGCCAAACAAACAAACAAAGAAAACTGTTCCATAAGAAATATAAGTAGGCAAGAATTGAGAAATTTTGTTTTTTCTCCCTGGGTGAGGTATCTGTGCCTTTATCAGTTTTCTATTGTTAAAATAATTCTCTGTAACAAATCACCTTAAAAGTCAGTAGATTAAAATTGTAATCATTTGTTCTCACTTATACACTCATGGGTGGTTGATCTAGGCTGTGCTTGGTAGATGACTGTTTCTATCTGTTGTTCCAGCCAGGTTTGGTCCATTGCTGCAAGAGCTCAAATCTAATCCATGTGTGCTCATCATGGAAACCAGGCTGAAGGGGTAGAAACTCACCAGATGACAACAGAACATATGAAGATGGCCCAAATTATAGTACATTCCATGTCTCTGTGTGCATCAAGATTGCTGCCATACAGTTAGCTAAAGCAAGTCACACAGTGAAGTCCAAAGATAAGGGGCAAACAGCTGTCCTACTCTAAGGCCAAAGCAAGTCAGATGGCCAAACCCAGAATCAGTGGTGCAAGGAAATATATTCTTCCCATGGGTGTGGAGATAGGGACCATATATTTTGGTATAACAATATAATCTGCTAAATTCTGTCTAGCTGTGTGACTTTGAGCATATAGATCATTTAACCTCTTCTGGCTAAAATGTCTTCAATAGAAAAAGTGAAGAAGATAGAAATGTAATGTGATATCATGGAAAATTTAAGTTATGGAGTTATATAGACCTTATTAAAAATCACAAGTTGGTTTTAAGTAAATCACTAAATCTGATTTTTCCTTCTATCTACCTCCAGGAGAAATATTGCTATCTGCTGTAGCATAGAAGAGTAAATCAGAAACTAATAAAAATCACTACCTACCAAGGCAGGGTGGGAATATTGGAATTGCAATTTTGCTACTGGATGCATACTGTAGGATAGCAAGTAAGTAAATTAATTAATGCTTTTATGAACCAAAAATTTTAGGAGTTAAAGAAAAGAAATAAAAATATATAAAATCAAATAAGAAAAAGACTTGCAGTATTAAATTTGAATTGGAAATATTTTTAAACAATCAAGTTCATATTAATAGAAGCCATATCTGTCACTGAAAGTTACAAGAAGCAATGATACCCTAATAGTATTAAGGGTAGCTGGCACCCTATAGACCTTGATGTATAAGAACCATTTTCCAGTAAAAGGAATCAGGCCTATGTGGAGAAATGGCTGAATTCATTTCTATGGCAGGGAAACTATGAGTCCATACTAGAAATGAAGGAAGTGCCCAAAGAACAATGGGAACATATCAAAAGGATACAGAGGTCAGAGTGAAAGGGGTCCCACTGGCCAAATGTGAAACCATTTGAGCATAAAAAGAATAGTAGTCTTAACTGATTGCAAAACACTTACAAATTTTAAATACATGAATCCACAGAGACAATTTTTTAACTGCTAGTTTTGTAGAACCCCTTGTTCATTTAGGTAATAAGGAAAACTTTTTTATAAATGAAAACCAGCTACTAAAATGATAGAATCAGAAAACCACCATGTTGCAACTTTCAATGAAATATTTGATTCAGCAAGTTGCACTAGATCAGTGACAATAGATATACTTAGGCAAATGGCGGCATGAGCATCTCATGGGTAACTTTGGGGATGACCCTAAGGACCAAGGGTATAAGATCAGATATACATACCCTTGAAAGAAGAGCTAGCAAGTTACAGCATGCAGCTCGATATCACCAACATGGGAATGTTAAAGAAAACACCACTCAGAACCCTAGTCAAGCACTAGCATCCTAAGGAATTAATTCTGAGAAGGAAATAAAAATAAAGTTAGTAATGGGAGAGTAGAAGTCTAGGCCTGTGGTCTGGTAGGGAAAGCTGCAGCTCAGTGAGCATGAGATATATCCAGCTATATAGCTCACTGAAGCACAGCAACTATCACAAAGTAGAACTGTAGAGCCCACTGCTGGTGAGTCTAAGGCTCACTAGGACTCATGGTGAATCATGGTTCTCATTAGCAGAATATTCTAGAAGGACCCTCGTCAAACTTCTCTTTGTAGACATGACTTAAATCCTCACCATATCCTACTGTGTTTTTTCTTTCTTTTTGAAAATAAAACCAAAAAACATGTAGCACTTTAGTATTTAAAGTGTGGTCAGTCCATGCGGGAGACCCGGTTTCTGTGCACTTCCCAGAAAACAAACAACATGCAAAACAAAAATTCAACAAATGGTGCTGCAATAGAAGGATACTCCCATGGAAAAAAGAATGAAATATGACCCTGCCATACAGCATACAAAAAAAAAAGTGTGCCATACAGTTGTACAGTCCTTTTAAGAACAGTACATTCTGTTATTGGAAAGCCTTGCAAATATCTTGAGTAAGACCTCAGCATGGGGTCAGGGACCCACCCTGGGACATGGCCTAGCACTGGGGAAGTCCACACTTGTTTGGCCAAGTCTCTCACAGAAAGGTTGAACAAGTACGTGGGCCCAGACAGAGTCTCCTGTAATAATTCATGGGAAGAGATGTTTCCAGTTGTGAGAATGTGAAATAAATCAGGAGGGAGCTTGGTGAGGTATGGGAGGAGGAAATGTGTCTAGAGGAGAGCGATTTCCCTGATGACAGATAGGAAAAGTGTTGGCAGATTTGACTGGATGAGGGGCTAATACTTGCTATGGCAGAGATCAAGGATGGATTTCATGTTGATCTCCCTCACCCTTGGTGGAAATTTTTATTTTAATGATGGTCTGCTCTTGCTTAAAGCCCTAATCTAAAATCCTGGATCTGACACCCAGAATTTCAAGGGGCTTTTGTAGATGCTAGGAGGATCACCCTGAGCAGGTTATATAAACTCACTGTACCTCAGTCTCCTCATCTGCGAGGTGGGGAAAATGATAGTACCTACTTCATCAGGTTGTGGTGAGGATTAAATATCAAGTAGTTTGCCCAACATCTCACAGCTAGTAACATAGCTGTGATTTGAATCCAGCCATGTGGCTCCATTATCCATGTTCTTAACCACTATGCTATGCTACTATTCCACAAACTGAAAAGAAAAGTTAGGGAAGAATTAAGAAGGAATTCCTTAGTTCCAGAATGGAACTGAGATTTCTAGATCTTCCTTTCTTAATGATGATTCAGAATCTTTAGAGAAAACTATGAGTATTTCTGTCCTTGTGAAAAGGCAAGCTCAATCTGCATTTCTCCCCTCATCCCATCATTGTGGTTGCCCTCTGGCCATGGTGTGTCCTGCAATGAATAGTCAACTCTTAGTTAATCAGAGCATTTGGCCTGGGAAATACCTAATTAAAAAAAAAAACTTTGTTACTGGCCACATTAGATAACTTGGAGAGATGTTTAATCAAAGGTTCATCACAATTTCCTTCTTTTCCACCACAGGGAAAGCCTCTGGGCTTAGTTTTCTGAACTAAAATGACTAGCATCATTTAATTCTCATGTTTATGCTTGTTGATGAAAACTATAGGTATGGGAATACAAGATAAGAAGAAGTAAAAAAGAAAAGCAATAAATAGGATTTAAAGTGAGGACAAGCATGAAATAAATACAGGGAAAATTGCAATATGGTGCAGTAAACAAACCCCTAAGCTTTAAAGCCAAACAGACTTGGGTAACAGACCTGTGTGACCCTATTAATTAAATTGATCTCTCTGAACTTCTATGTCTTCATCTCCAAAGTTGGGACATGCCATCCACTTCATGGAAATTTTGTGTAAATTCCAGGAAACAGCTATGTAAAGTATTTGTACAAAGTCCTACAGTCACTAACCACTCAATAAAAGTAGCCAGTATTTTTTAGGACTTGTCACATAAGCTCATATTTTTAAGGAGTTAATGCATGTAAGTCTTCACTTTCACCAACAAGGTGCAGTGGCTACATGTAAAGCCATTGCATTTATCTAGTGAAAAAAAAAAGTACTTGCTAAAAGTAATATTTACCCAATACCCATTTCTTGTGCTAGCTGCTCCTTATTTACAGAGCAAGTGAAAATGGGGGAAGAGGAGTAAATCTGAAGAGAAAAATCACATTGTTTCATAACCAAATACAAAGGAATGTCTTTCAGAAACAGGCTTAAGGATGAAAAAGTGATTATCAGCTTGAATTCTAAGCTTCATATTGTATATATGTACCTGGCTATTCTTTTGTCATTTCAGATAATACTAATACCTAAAACTTAAAATATGGTCTAGAAAATGGTAAACACTACATAAGTACTTTATATTTATTAACTTATTTAATCCTTAACCACATGAGGGTGGTTACGTTATTATCCTTGTTTTATAGATGAAGAAACTGGAGCACAAGGAAGTGGAGTTATTTGCTCAATAACTTACAGCTAGTAAGAGGTAGAGCTGGGATTCAAAAGCATACAGTTTTCTTTAGAGTCCAGGTCTTAGCCCATGCGTCATACCCTTTCAGAGGCTGAATCCATTCAATACATTCATTTCTTTTTCCCATCACAAAAATAGAATCATTTGCATGCAAACATAAATGAAAATAAAAGCAAACTTAAGAATGATTAAGTGTTGAGATTTTGTTGTGTATTTCTTTCCTGTAAAATAAAAATAAAAATGCTCAACATAAACACAATCCTGAGTAGATAGTGGTTCAAAATTTACTTCATTTAATGTACATAGTATTTTACTATTATCCAGTTTGCTTTCTTGGTTTCTATATAACCAATGATAACTCACAGCATATAATATATGGATATGCTATTCTGTACTGTGTCTCAGGCCTTCAATAGTAGCTCTTAAGCTAGTTAAGCAAGCCACAGAATATAGCTAATCAATTACAGAAGCTAGAAAAAAAGTAGTATATATTCATGAGTACAGCAGTGGACTTTAACCCTCAGAGCTAGACCATTTCAGAGTTTAGAAAACCAAACCTTACAGCTCACCCTCAACTTTTGCCCTTATTTCCCATCTTCTGCAGTCCCAGAAAAGTAATTTTCAGCTTAGTCACTTGCTGATAGTCCTCTATGTCACAGAACTATTATGCATCATGAGCCTTCTTATTTAATTCAATATGTTCTGAGACTTCTAGGGAGCTGCTCAAGAGTAGAGTTAATAGGGAGACCCAAATGCATTTCACCCTAGAAGGGGCTACTTACAGGTCAGTGCTGAAATAATTAAGTATCTCATGCCTCAGTCACTCTTACTGCTACTGCTGATTGCTTCAAAACCTGAAAAAATGCAAACACATTTATTGACAAATAGTAGTGACAGCTTATATGCTAGGAAAACTGCCTCATTTTCTTAAACAAGATTGGACACAGCAAGTAACATTTCCCCAGACATGCTTTTGTTTTTCCTTCTACTCCAAAATATTTTATGTTAAATCTCAGGCTTATACTGAGAAAAAATGCTAAGTTAACAAAAGATTTCCAAGACTCTGGGTGCCATGGATTGACCTGCATGGCAAATAGATATGATAATAGGCATAACTGATTGCTTAAGAGGAGAAAGATGTTCTCTACACTTTAAACATTTTTAAGGTCTTAAATTTATTTATCTCTCTCACTTCGTGTGGTAGATTGAATCATGTCCCCCACAAAGACATGTTCAAGTCCTAATCACTGGTCCCGTGGATGGAACTTACCTGTAAAAGGGATCTTCAAAGATCCTATTTGGATGAGACCAAATTCATTTCAGATAGGCCTTAATCCAATATAACTGAAGACCTTATAAGCAGAGGAAATCCAGACAGAGATGAAGATGACTAATCAGGAGTACAAGCCAGAAGTGACAGGAAACAGATTGCCATGTGATAGAGGCAGAGATTGAGCCACCAACAGAATGCTACAGATTTGGAGGAAGCATAGTCTACTGATACTTTGAATTTTTACTTCTACCTTCCAAAACTGTGAAACAAATAAATTCTTGTTTAAGGAAACCAGTTTCTGGATGTATAGCAGACCTGGAAAACTAAGATGCTAAACCAAAAATTATTTTTATAGAACAATTAAATAAACAGTTTTGTTCAAGATTCTATAGTTTTAACAGAATGAATCTTCATCACATATATACCAGACATGTTAAGCACTAGGAATTCAAGTAAGTAAGATACAATCTTGCCATCATGAATTTTGACCGTCAATAACACTCTTCTCAACTATCCATCTTCAGCCTCACCCAAGGTCATAGATTATGTACAAAATGACTATTGTTCAGAGGGCTGATCCTTCAAGGGGAGGGAAGAAAGATGCCAAAGTGACCATCTCCATTTTATCCTCTCTTTGTCCAATGGAAGTAGAAATAAAAGGAAGAAATGATTTCCATTCTCATAGGAAGCCTTAAATGTCAGGAAAAGGAACTTGTCTATAATCTGATAATTATAGATTTTTAAGAAAAAGAGTGGCTGGATTTTTAGGAAAGTGCTTTAAGAAGTTTAGAAAATTTAATCTGGAAAGCATGTAAGATTGGAAGAGGCAAATATTAGAAGCCGGAAGACTAGTTTAAGAACTACAGTGGAATTTAGACAGGGAATGGCAATTAGAAGTAACTTGAAGGAGACATCTGCTTCTTGCCATGATGGAATAATAAGGACTATCTTTACTTTCTTATCTGAAACAATACTGTAGCACACAGGCCCCTGGCAGCAAGGAGACTCCTTGTTTACTCAAGCTACTCCCTCTTTGGAAAGTCTCCCAGCCCCAAGGATAGTTGAAAGCACATGTAGGCAAGATAAAAGGCTTCTATAGCAGCCCCCTCCCCTATGACAGCTCATCTGCTTCTATAAACTCAGCTTTGCAGTCCTTCAAGGTCTGATCTCATTGCTGGCACACAGCCAATCATCTCCCTCAATCATCGCCAATTACCATGTTAGGAGAACCTTTTCCCAAGTGAGACATTCTGTCTATAAAATCTTATGTCAGCCCCTGATCGGGGCTCAGAATTTCAGAGGCTACTTGGCTGAGCCCTATGGCCATAGACTAATAAAACCTACTTCCTGAAACTTCGGAGCCTCAATCCCAGCATGCTCCTGGTTTTGCACAACAACATTAAAAAATATATGAAATAAGGATTTTCAGACATAGATATCAAACAGCATAGTACAATGATTCCTCTTCAAGAGAAAGAAATGAGGTAAACCTTATGACTGCTCCCAGTTTACTCTCAGGATAGTTTTTAGGCTGCAACATAGGCAGGCAAGGAAAACTCAGGCAGAACCTAGATGTCTCTTTGGGTTAAGAAGATAGAATTGTGAGTCCAAGGAGCCAAGATGGCTGAAGTTTATAGAACAGAGTAACAGAGAGTAGAGCCACCCAAAGACAGAGTTCCAGAGACTCAAGTCTTCAGTTGAGTACTGATCAGCACAATAAAGTAAGGAGACTACCAGAGATTGAAATATCCAAAATCACTGCAGAACACATGGAGCCTTGAATTATTTGTGTTTCCACCAGCCATAGTGGAAACCCCTATAATTCACTGGACACTGGGTTGATACTCAGAGTACCCAGAAGGGTAAAGCCTTAGTAGTGAGGAAGACATTATCTCTAGAACAAGGCTGATATGGTCTCACTTGACAAATCTTAACAGCAATCCTTGAAAGGATTAAACTGTTTCCAAGTAATCTAAGTGCATCCAAGAACAAAGCTCAAAAACATTTATAGGAACTCAAAAATAGCAAGCATCCAACATAGTAAAATCACAATTTCTAGCATTCAGTCAAGAACTACTAGGTATACAAGAAGCAGGAAAAATCAACTGATAATAAGGGGAAAATCAATCAGCAGAAACAAAATCAGAAATAATATAAGTGATAGAATTAATAGACAAGGACATTAAAACAGATATTTTATCTATATTTTATATGTTCAAGAACAGAAGAAAGATTGGACATTTTAAATAAAGATAGAAACTATACTAAAGATACCAATTAAACTTTTAAACATTAAAAGTACAATGTTCAAGGGGAAAACTACACTAAATGTGTTAAGAGAAAATTGAACACCATAAAAGAAAACACTTGTAAACTCAAAACCAAAGCAATAAGAATTATCAAAAAAGAAACATGCAGAGAAAAAGGTATTAAACAATAAATAAAGTACTTCTGAACTCTAGGATAACTTCAAGTGGCCTAGTTGGAGTCCACAAAAGAATAGAAAGATACTTGAAGAAATAATAGCTGTAAATTTTTCTAATTTGATGAAAATTACAAAACCACAGTCCAAAAAGTTTAATGATCCCTACACACAAGAAACATGAAGAAAACTACACCAAGGCACATCATACTCAAATTATAGATTGAAAGAAAATCTGAAAACTAGCCAGAGAATAAAAGAAACACTAGGTACAGAGTAGCAAAAGTAAGGATGATAAAAGACTTTTGATTTGAGGTAATTCAAGTCAAAAGAGAGCGGAGTTACATCTTTAAAGTACTGAAAGAAATAAAGCCTGTCAAGTGGAATTCTATTCCTAGTGAAAGTAAATGTCAAAGGGATTGAAATGAAGATCTTCTCATACATACAAAAGTGCAAAGAATTCATTATCAGTCTTCCTGAAGTACAAAAAATTTTCAAGGAAGATTTTAGGGTGAAAGAAATGGGTCAGCAAAACACCATGGAATGAAAAGCACCA
Source organism: Myrmecophaga tridactyla (assembly GCA_004026745.1). NCBI lineage: Eukaryota > Metazoa > Chordata > Mammalia > Pilosa > Myrmecophagidae > Myrmecophaga > Myrmecophaga tridactyla. The sequence goes on from PVIY010017122.1 coordinate 29,973, forward strand.
GAAATGGTAAATGTGTGAGTAAATAAAAAAGACCTTTTTTGTTACATTTAATCTGTTTAAAATACAACAAACCTTTAAAAGTGAAAATGATAACAGTGTATTGTAGGGTTTATAACATTTGTGAAAATAAAATGTCCAATGACAATTCACATTAAAACTGGGGTGGGAAGATAAAATTATACTGCTATAAGGTTCTTATATTTTATAAATCAATATATTATTGCTTGAAGGTAGACTGTTATAAGGTAAAGATGTATATTATATACCCTAAAGCTATCACAATAAAAGTTGTAACACATAATGCAATAAGAAGATAAAAAGAAATAATAAAAAGTAATAAAAAAGGGGAAGAAATAAGGAGAAATGACAGTTGGAGCAAAGAGAGAAAAATAGAAAAGTAGAAGATTTAATTGCAACTATATCAATAATACATTAAATGCAAGTGGATCTAACACCACCATTAAAATGCAGAGATTGTCAAATTGTGTTGAGAAGGAAGGATCAACTAAATATATGATTCCTATGAGAAACCCTATTAAAATATAAAATCAGGCTAAAGTTATATAATTAAAAAATATATACCATGCTAACACTAATCAAGAGTGTTGGCATGATTACATCAATATTTAATAAAGTAGATTTTCGAACAAAGAATATTACCTGGGATAAAGAGCGGCATTTCACAGTGACAGTGGTGTCAATTTATGAAGAGGACATAAAAAATCTAAACATTTACTTATCTAATAATGAAGCTTAAAATATGTGGAGCAAAACCTGATAGGACTAAAACAATAAATAGAAAAATCCACAATTATACTGGAGATTTCAACATGCCTGTATCCACAATTGACAGCACAAGCACAAAAAAATACCTGTAGGGACATAAAAGACTTGAACAGCACTTACAACCAATTTGATCTCATGTATATTAGCCAAATTAAAACATATTTCCAACCATAAAATGGCTCCATAAGTTTGAAGTGATTTGCAGCATACAATGTTTCTCCTATGACCACAATGAAATTGAAATAGAAATAAATAACAGAAACATATATATAAAATAACCATATACTTGGAAGCTAAATAACATATTATCCCAGGGGTCAAAGAAGAAATTGAAAAAAAAATAGAAAGTATTTTCAATGGAATGAAAATGAAAGCATAACATATCAAAATTTGTGGGCTGCACTATATGTCTATAAGAAAAGAAAAAAGGTCTCAAATCAATGATCTTGATTTGCACCTTAAGGAACTATAAAAAACAAAAGAAATTAAATGTAAAAAGAGAAAAGAAAAGAAACAACAAAACAGAAATCAATGAAATAAAAATAAAAAAATAGAAGTAATGAAACCAAAAGTTGGTTCCTTGAGAATATTGAAAACAATAAATTGTTAAACTTCTAATCATATTGATCAGAAAAAAATGAAAGATAGCCAAAAATATTAACATCAAGAAGAGAGGTTACATAACTACACATCATACAGAAATTAAAAGGAAATTGCCTTAGGTATCTTTTCATGTACAGTAAACTTCCGCAAAATTTGGTTGCTTAAAACAGCATTTATTTTCTCACCATTTCTACGAGTTAGATATTAAATTTTTTCAAAGCTCTAAAAGTTCTTCAAGTTATCACTAACTTGTCCTTCCAGGTTTTGCCCACTACTCAGTTCAAAACCACTCCTGCATGATATTGTCTGTATTTCAAAACTTCAACTTCTGTATAAGACCAAAGGAAGAGATGTTTATTTGACCCCAAAATTTAAATTTTCTGTAGCACATTGTCTAGTTTAACTTCTGGTTAGCTTATTTAAACAACCAAATTGTGCAGAACTTAGAATAGGGAATGCTATCTCATTATTTTGTACAGGTTAATGCAATACATTCCAGATCAGTGCGGGTAAATAATAAAAAGTATCTGCAAAGTCGTATTGAGGGAATAGGGAAAAATGAGGAACTATTAAACTTCCCCACATGAGGAATACCTGATACTCTCTCAAGCATTAGGGACTCACAATTTAATAAGCCCAGCCCTTGATCTTGGGGCTTGACCTTATGAAACTTATTTCTATAAAAGCAAAAATAGGCCTGCTTGTAATTAGGCCTGAGTCACCTCCAGAGAGCCTCTTTTGTTGCTTAGATGTGGCTTCTCTCTTTAAGCCAGCTCTGCAAATAAACTCACTGTCTGCCCCCCCACACACATGTGGGATATGATTTCCAGGGGTACAAGCCTAGATCTGGCACCATGGGATGGAGAATGCCTTCTTGACCAAAAGAATGAAAACAAATGGACCAAAGTAAAGTTTCAGTGGCTAAGAGATTTCAAATAGAGATGAGAGGTCATTCTAAAGTTTACACTTATGCTAGCTTAACCCAGATATTGCAATTACCACAGTGTGCCAAGCCCCAATAAACAGTATTCCTGAAAACCCTACAGTACTCTAGGCTCTGTCTAAGTCACTATAAAAATTTTTCTTAGTAAGCTTATTTTTTTCTGAAGATTGAGAGGAAGATCCAATGAGAGGGAGGAAGTTTAACTGAGGAATTAAGTTGTAACAAATGACTGTGACTGCTGACTCACTATATAGATATTTCTTTTTGGTGTCTAGGTTTTAGAATATCCAGAAGGAAATACCTTAAATTGTTTAACTGTAATCCAGTAGCACGGGTCTTTGATAATGATTGTAAAACTATATAGCAAAAACAGTCAGTTGCCCATGTTGGTGTGGTTCTACTTCTGGACATTTTGTTCTGTTTCCTATATATTTCTGACAATACTACAATGTCTTAGTTAACCTACATTTATTGTAATTCTTAAAATTGGGTAGAGTTCAATATTAGTGGTCAATAAGATGGTGAAGAAAGGGGTATGGGATGTTTGCGGTTTCTTTTTTTCGCCTTATTTCTTTCTCTGGATAATGCAAATGTTCTAAAAATGATCATGGTGATGAATGCAAAATTATGTGATGATGTGGTGAACAATTGATTGTATACTTTGGATACTGTATGGTGTATGAATATATCTTAATAAAGTTATATTTAAAAAGAATAAAAACTTTACCTTCCATGCAGGAGACCTGGGTTCGATTCCAGGATGATGCACCAAAAAAAAAGAATAAAACATTTTAAAAAAACACTCCTACATTACGATTTTGTTATGGCAGCACCAATTTTTAGTACCAAGATTTGTATTGTTTTCCTATTGCTGTGTAACAAATTATCCCCAAATATCTCTGGTTCACAAATTTAGAAGTGACTTATCTGGATGGTTCAGAGTGACTCAGGGTCACTTGTGAGATTGCAGCCAAGAAATTATCCAGAAATAATATCATCTGGAGGATTGACTGGGGCTAGAAGGGTCATTTCCAAAATAGCTAATTCACACAGCTGTTGTCAGGAGGCCTAAGTTCCTCCATTACTCTCAACCACTCAGACCCTGGTCACCTATATTGTACTTTCTGTCTCCATGAAAATAGTTATTCTAGGTATGTCATATGCAGGACATTATACAATATTTGCCTTTTTATGTCAGACTTATTTCACACAACATAATGTCTTAAAACATCATCCATGTTGTGCCATATAATAGAATATCCTATTTTATTTTTAAGTAATATTGCATTGTATGTATATAACCCATTTTGTTTATCCATTGATTTAACCTTTTGGCTATTGTGAATAATGATTCCATGAATATTAATGTACAAGTATTATTTGAGTCCCTGCTTTTTAAATCTATGTTAAACTTTCTGAGGAACCATCAAACTGACTTTCACCATGACTGCAGCATTTTACAACTCCACCAACAATGTGCAAGGTTCCAATTTCTTGCATCCGCACCGACACTTATTTTCTGTTATTTCAGTAATAGCCATACAGTGGGTCTAAGGGGTATCTCATTGTGAATATTATTTTCATTTCCTTGATTACAAGGAGTGCACAGCATCTTTTCATGTGCTTATTGTTAATTTGCATATCTTCTTTGGAAAAATGTGTATTCAAGATGTTTGCCTATTTTTTGCAACCATATTTTAATACAATTTTATTGAAATATATTACACATTCACATACCATATGTGCCAGTTTGAATCTGCTGTGTACCCCAGAAAAGCCATGTTCTTTCATCCTCATTCAATACTGTTGAGTAGTATATTTTTTATTGTTTCCATGGAGATGTGACCTACCTGATTGTGGGTAGTAACTTTTGATGGTTTCCATGGAGATGTGTCTCCACCATTCAAGCTGGGGTTGTTTACTGGAGCTCTTTAAAAGGGAATCATTTTGGAAAATTTTTAGAGTCACCAGAATAAACAGAGCCAACAAAACAGACGGAGTCCCAGGGAGACCACTGAAGAGAAAGCTAGTAGACATTGCCATGTGCCTTATCAGCAGAGAGAGAAACCCTGAATGTTATTGGCCTTCTAGAGCCAAGGTACCTTTCCCTGTATGCCTTAGATAGGACATTTTTATAGGTTTGCTTCAATTTGGACATTTTCACTACCTTAGAATTGTAAACTAACAACTTAATAAATCCCCCTTTTTAAAAGTCATTCCATTTCTGGTATATTGCATTCTGGCAGCTTGCAAATTAAAACACCATATAATGGTGCAAGTTGTACAATCAGTGGTTTACAGTATCATCATATAGCTGTGCATTCATCTTAATAATCAATTTTGAACATTTCCATTACTCCAAAAAAAGGAATAAAAGTAAAAATAAAAGTGAAAAAGAACACTTAAAGCACCTGATGACCTCCTGCCCTCACTATTATTTATTTATTTTTGTCTTTTTTTTTTCTTACTCATCTATTCATATACTGGATAAAGGGAGTGTTAGTCACAAGGTTTTCACAATCACATGGTCACACCTTTAAATCTCTGTAGTTATTCAATAATCTTCAAGAATCAAGGCTATTAGTTTGCAGTTCAACAATTTCAGGTATTTGCCTCCAGCTACCCCAATACACCAAAACCTGAAAGGGGATATCTACGTATTGCATAATAACAACCTCCAGAATGACCTCTCAGCTATATTTGAAATCTCTCAGCCATTGAGACTTTATTTAGCATCATTTCTCTTTCTCCTTTTGTCAAGAAGTCTCTCTCAATCCCATGATGCCAGGGCCAGGCTCATCCCTTGGAGTCATATCCCACATTGCCTGCAAGATTTACATCCCTGGGAGTCCCACTTAGGGGGGGAAGGTAATAATCTTGCCTACAGAATTGACCTAGAGATAGAAGCCACATCTAAGCAACAAAGGAAGTTCTATGGGGGTGATGTTTAGACATAATCAAAAGTAGTCTTAGCTTCTCCTTTGCAGGAATAAGTTTCATAAAGGCACGTCCCAAGATTGAGAACCTGGCCTATTAAATTGGTAACACCCAATTATTGTGAGATTATCAGGTCTTCCCTCATGGGGGGAAGTTTAATATTCTTACATTTTCCTCTAGTTCCTCAAGGGGAATTTGGGAATATTTTCTAATCTTCTATCCAGATTAGTTTGGAATATATTGGGGCATCACAGCAACTTGTACAAATGAACAAGATCTCACTTCCTATTCAAGGTTCCATGTAATTATGATGTTCAAATAAGTTAACAGTACAAGTTAGATTAAATAGTGTGCCATGGAAAATATAAATTTTGTATCAGATAAACATCTTTTCTGTTGGTCTCACACAGAAGCTGAAGTTTTAAAATACAATCAATATCGGGCAGGCTACTGTGGCTCAGCAGGCAGAGTTCTTGCCTGCCATGCCAGAGACTCGAGTTCGATTCCTGATACCTGCCCATGGAAAAAAAATAGTTAATATCATCCTTTACCCCTTCAGTCTGCTTTACCTTAGTTCTAACCAGATCAGCTTCATTCATATCTCTAATTGAAATCTGATCACTTTTTGAGTGTTTCAACAGTTGCTGTATGGGGTAATGCTGGCTTTCATAGCTGCAGTTCTCTAGCTCTAAGTCTCAGGTATCACACAAATACCTGAAGTTCCAGAGAACAATTGGGTTATACACAAAGAGCTAAGAATCTCAGAATTTAGAAATAGAAGTTGCAACTCTGGAATAGATGTGACTGCTGTAAGAGTTTACAATCGAGGAAACTTTCTTTACAATAGGTCTTCACCTGATAACCTATGCTCTTAAATTCAATTATCAGAGTTTGCACAATATAGTTAGTCCATATTAGTGAGGCATAATAACCTTTGTTTTTTCATTTCTGGTTTAATTCATTCAACATACAGTACTTAAGGTTCATTCACCTAGTTTCATGCCTCGCAACTTCATTCTTTCTTGTAGCTACTAAAAATCCATTGTATGTATGCATCACAGTTCCCTCTTCAATTGCTTCATCAATGTACCGTCATTCATTCAAAATCGCAAACACTGTCATCATAGACACCAGTGTGCAAATGTTCATTCCTATCCCTGCTCTCAGTTCCTCTACGTATGCACCTAACTATGGGTTGCAGGATCATGTGGTAACCCCATACCCAGCCTCTTGTGGAGCCAACTCACTACCCTCCAAAGGAGCTTCAGCACTCTCCTTCCCTACTGTGCTGGTTTGAAACTGATGTTTACCCCAGAAAAGCCATGTTCTTTAACCCTGACTCAATATTGCTGGGTAGGATCTTTTGATTGTTTCCAAGGAGATGTGATCCACCTAACTGGGGGTGGTACCACTTGATTAGGTGGTTTCCATGGGTATGTGCTTCCACCCATTCAAGGTGGGGTTGCTTACTGGAGTCCTTTAAAAGAGAACCATTTTGGAAAAAGCTTCAGAGCCCACACAGTCAGAGACCTTTGGAGATACAAAAGGAAAACACCCACTGGAAATCCTTATGAAATAAGTAGAGAAAGCTAGCAGATATCACCATGTGCCTTCCCAACTGTCAGAGATGTCCAGGAGCCAAAGACCCCAATAGATGCCAGTCACATGCCTTCACAGCTAACAGAACTGTTCTGGATGGCATCAGCCTTTCCTGAGTGAAGGTAATCTCTTGTTGGTGCCTTTATTTGGACATTTTCATGGCCTTAGAACTGTAAACTTGCAACTTAATAAATTCTTTTTCTAAAAAGCCATTCTGTTTCTGCTTTAGCAAACTGAAACATGTACCAAAAGTGAAAAGGTACATCTCTCTCATCACATCCTCTCCAGAACTTGTCTTTCTGTTCATTTTTAAACAGTTTTATTCGGACATCATGTAATCCAACCTAAGTAAAAAAGCAATGGTTCTCAGTATAGTGATATAGGAATGCCTTCACCACCACAATCTACATTAGAACAACTCCGTTTCTTCCACAAAGAATCCCATACCCATCCCCCATATCCCTCACTTATTGATATTTAGGTTTTGAGTATTGCCTTTGTTACATTCAATGAAAACATATTATAATGTCACTGTTCATTATAGACCCTAGTATGCATCGATTATATTTTTCCTGTATAGCATCACATTTTCAACACCTTGCAATTTTGACATTAATTTGTTCTCACTCATGTAAAAATATTCTTATATTTGTGCATTTAATCACCACAACTGCCCACTCTAGGTATTCCTAAGTTTCACCATCCAAATCTTTATCCTCTATCTTCCCTTCTGTTGTGTTACAGGGTCCCATCCCTCCTCCCTTGACCATACTCACACTCAGCTTTCTCAGTGTACCTACAATATTGTGTTGCCATCAAACAGTATTGTACTACCCATTTATGGATCTTTAAAATTAGTCCTGTTAAACATTCTGTGCTCCTTCAGCATCAAATGCCCAATCTCTATGCTCTTTCCATCTCCTGATAACCGGTGTTCTTAACTTTACTGTCAAAATTCACTCATTAATGTTAGCTCGTATTAGTGAGACCATACAGTGTTTGTCCTTTTGTTTCTGGCTAATTTCATTCAGCATAATGTCTTCAAGATCCATCCATATTGCTACAGGTTTCATGACCCTATTTTGTGTTACAGCTGCATGATATTCAATTGTGTTAATCAGGATTCTCATGAAAAACAGAATCAATAGTAGAGATCTATAAATATGAAGTTTATAAAGGTGTGTCATGCAACCATGGTGTGCTGGTTTGAAAGGATGTATGTGCCCTAGAAAAGACATATTTAGATCTAAATCCCATTTCATAAAGGCAGAATAATCCCTATTCAATACTGTATGTTTGAAACTGTAATCAGATCATCTCCCTGGAGATGTGATTTAATCAAGAGTGGTTGTTAAACTGGATTAGGTGACAACATATCCCCACCCATTTGGATGTGTCTTGATAAGTTTCTGGAGTCCTATAAAAGAGGAAACATTTTGGAGAATGAAAGAAATTAGAGAGAGCGAGCAGAACGACATAGCCACGTGAAGCAGAGTTCACCCGCCAGCGACCTTCGGAGATGAAGAAGGAAAATGCCTCCCAGGGAGCTTCATGAAACAGAAAGCTAGGTGAAGAAGCTAGCAGATGATGCAGTGTTTGCCATGTGCCCTTCCAGCTGAGAGAGGAACCCTGACCGTATTCACTATGTGCCTTTCCAGATGAGAGAGAAACTCTCATCTTCATTGGCCTTCTTGAATCAAGGTATCTTTCCCTGAATGCTTTAGATTGGACATTTCTATAGACTTTTTTTTTATTTGGGGCACCTTCTTGGCCTTAGAACTGTAAACTTGCAATTTATTAAAATTCTGTTTCTGGTATATTGCATTCCAGCAGCTAGCAAACTAGAACACATGGGAATGGAGTGCAAAATCCACAGGGCAGGCTGTGAAGCTGGTAGCCCCAATGAAGGGTCTGAACAAATTTCACAAGAAAGATTCACTGGCTGAAGAAGCAGTGAGAATCTCTCTGTGCCCTTAAATGTCTTCAACTGATTGGATTATCTCATTATGTGAGACATGCCTTACTTGATCACAGATGAATTCAGCCACAGATGCAATCAACTTGGTGATGATTTAGTACATTAGCCTTTTGGTTTATCAACAAGCCAGAAAACATCCTTACAGCAATGGTTAGGCCAGTGCTTGCCTGACCAGACATCTGGACATAATTACTTGGTCAAGTTGACACCAGAACCTAACCATCACAGTCCACCTCCTGTCAACTTGGCAGCTATGCACATCACCTTGAAACATGCTTAATTTCCAAATATAACACAATAACAGACATATGTTTCATCTAACAATACTCAAATGTCTTGTGTACAACAGGAAATGCACTAGATCTCTCCAGCACAGGGTGCAAGTCCTTAAGTAACATTCACTCTTAAACTCTATATCCTATGACTTAAGTACTATAATATGAGCAATACAACTTATGTCATATGATAAGAGGAAAACAAGACATTTGCTTATGTGCAAATGCAAACATACTCATAACAAATCATGGAGGAAATATTCACATAATCACAGTCTTCATCTCTATAATTGATCACATGGTTATAGTTCATATTTATCACTACCTTCTTCTACTACTCATTCCATGTTCCCTGTATCCTCAGCAAGCACTTCAGCTGGCCATGGTTCTTTGCCAGGTGGGATGACCCAGACCTTCATTCCTAAAGTTTCTGGGCCATTGGCAGTTGTGCCTGCTTGAAATGATCATGTATCCTAGAAAAGCCATGTTTTTAATCCTTATGCATCTTGTGGATTCAGCACTGTTGGTTGGAAACTTGATTAGATTATCTCCACTGAGATGTGACACACCCAAATGTGGGTATTAACATGTGATTAGAGGGAGATGTGATTCTACCCATCCCAGGTGGGTCTTCATTAGTTTACTGGAATCCTTTAAAAGAGGAAACATTTTTGGGGAAGCACCAGAGCCACGAGAGAGCCACAAGAACCACAAGAGCCCATGCAGCCAGAGACGTTTGGAGATGAAGGAAGAAAACACCCCTAGGGGAGCTTCATGAAACAAGAAACCTGGAGAGAAAGCTGGCTGGTGTCACCATGTTCACATGTGCTTTTCCAGTTAAGAGAGAAACCTTGTACATCACTGGCCTTCTTGAACCGAAGTATCTGCTCTAATTTGCTAGCTGTTGGGAATGCAACACACCAGAGATGGATTGGCTTTTAATAAAAGGGGATTTATTTCATTAGTTCTTCAGAGGAAAGGCAGCTAACTTTCAACTGAGGTTCTTGCTTATGTGGGAAGGCAAAAGGTGATCTCTGCCTGCCTTCTCTCCAGGCCTCTGGTTTCCAACAACTTTCCCCAGGGTGATTTCTTTCTGCATCTCTGAAGGCCTGGGCTGAGCTGTGAGTGCGGAGATGAAGTATGCTGAGCTGCTTGGACTGTGCTATGTTGAGATCTCTCAGTTAAGCACTAGCCAATTAAATAAAACATCATTCATTACAGCAGGTACACCTCTTAGTCGACTGCAGATGTAATAAGCAACATATGAGGTTTGCATACCATTGGCTCATGTCCACAGCAACAGAACTAGGTACCTTCACCTGGCCAAGTTGACAACTGAATCTAACTACCACAGTATCTTACCCGAGATGCCTTAGAGTGTACATTTCTATAGCCTTGCTTTAATTTGGATATTTTTACAGCTTTAGAACAGTAAACTTGAAACTTATTAAATTTCCCTTTTTAAAAGCCATTCTGTTTCTGGTATATCACATTCCAGAAGCTAGAAAACTACAACAGTAGTCCTGCCTGGATTGAGTTGCTGTAGCTTTCCATTGACTTTAATCACTGGGCATGGTACTACTAAGAGATGCCCGACAGTATCTCCTGTGTTACAGGAAAACAGTTCTCTACCTCCATTGTGTAGTTGCAGTTGTATTTCCTCTTAATAGTCAGGATCAGTCACCCCTGACAGAACAGTAATCCCTTTTCATGCTGTTGATTAAGTGGCATGAGAAGCCCAAAGTGGCCAGTTGTTAGTTTTAACTTCCAGTTCAATAGGATCATTGTTGTATCTCCTGGTAGGAACACTCTTCCTTTTAGAACTAAGACGTGTAGACCAGCAGAGCTTATGGTTTCAGGGTCAGGAAGTAAAACTTTTCCTAGTGGATCCCTAGGCGTGATAATAAGTGGTGCCACACCCATTTTCAGACTTTGATTCCTGGACCTGTGAATCTTGGCTATGGTAGAAACAGCACCATAGAGTGGGTGCTGATTCAGAGCATACACAGCCTCCTGGAGAACATTATCCCAGCCCTGCAAGGTACTGCCAACTAGTTGGCACCATAATGAAGTTTTCAAAGGGCCATTCCACCATTCTATCAACCCAGCTGCATCTGGATGATGGAGAACATTATAGGAATTCCATGAGCATGTGCCCATTCCTTCATGTGGGTTCCTTCATCAGAAGCAATGCTGTGCAGAGTACCATGATGGTGGATGAGGCATTCTATAAGTCTGCATATAGTAGTTTTTGCAGAGGCATTGCATGCAGGAATGCAAGTCCATATCTAGAGTATTCCAGTTGGAACAAATTGTTGCCCCTTCCATGATGGGTGTTCCAATGTAATCACACCACCACCAGGTAGCAGGCTGATCACCTCAGGGAATGGTGCCATATTGGAGACTGAGTGTGGGTCTCTGTTGCTGGCAGATTGGGCACTCAGCAGTGGCCATAGTCAGGTCGGCTTTGATGAGTGGAAGCACATGTTACTGAACCAATGCATAACCTCCATCCCTACCACCATGCCCACTTTGCTCATGAGCCCATTGGGCAATGGCAGGATTGGCCGAGGAAAGAGGATGACTTGAATCCACAGTATGGGTCATCTTATCCACTTGATTATTAAAACCTTTCTCTGCTGAAGACACCTCTGGTGAGCCTTCACATGGGACACAAATGTCTTCCTGTTCTTGGCCCACACGAAAGATCTACCCACATACCTCTTCCTTAGACCTCTTTGTCACCAATTTTCCAATCATGCTCCTTTCAAGTCCCTGGCCATTCAGCCATACCGTTAGCAAAATCCCATGAGTCAGTTTACAAATGTACCTCTGGCCAGTTCTCCTTTGAAGCAAAACAAACAACCAGGTGCACTGCTCAAAGTTCCACCCACTGCGAGGATTTCCCCTCACCTGTCCTTTAAGTATATCCCAGAGTGGGGTTATAATGCTGCAGCCATCCACTTCCAGATGGTCCCTGCATATCGTGCAGAACCATCTGTGAACCAGGCCTGAGTTTTCTTTTCCTCTGCCAACTGACTTTAAGAAACTCCTCAAATGACCATATGTCTGGGCTGGGAAAGGGAAGGTATGTGCCAGGAATGGGGGCCATGGGAATTTGGGACACTTCTTCGTTTAATTTACTTGTGCCTTCAGGACCTGCTCAAGCCCTATCTTTAGTATATCATTTCCATTTTATGATAGAGTGCTTCTGTGCATGCCCAGCTTTATGGCTTGGTGGGTCAGACAATACCCAGCTCATGATAGGCAATTCAGTTCTCATGGTAACTTGGTGGCCAGTGGTTAAGTGTTCAGTCTCTACTAAGTCCTGGTAGCAGGCTTAAAGCTGCTTCTCAAAAGGAGAATAGTTATCTATAACAGATGGTATGACTTTGCTCCAAAATCCCATGGCACAGAGCCTCCTCTTATTCCAGTCCCCACTGAAAAATAGCATCTTTTCTGGTCACTCAGTAAATGGGCCAGAGTAGTACACCCAAATGAGGAACATGTTGTCTCCAAAATCCAAAGAGGCCACCTAGGCATTGTACCTCTTTTTGCTCATTGTAGGGGCCAGATGCATTAGCTTATCCTTCACTTTAGAAGGGATATCTTGACACGCCCCACACCACTGGACACCTAGAAATTTCACTGAGGTTGAAGACCCCTGTATTTTTGTTGGGTTTGTCTCCCATGTCCTGACACATAAATGCTGTGGTAGTTAGGCTCAGGTGTGAATTTGGCCAGGTGATGGTGCCTAGTTCTGTTGCTATGATTTTGAATCATCAGAATGTGAAACTCATCTATGACTGATTACATTTGCAGTTGGCCAAGGGGAGTGCCTTCTGCAATGAATGATGTTCAATTTAATTAGCTGGGGGCTTAAAATAGAGAGGTCAGAAGAGAGCTCAATACAGCACATCCCAAGCAGCTCAGCATACCTCATCTAAGCACTCACAGTTCAGTCCAGATGTTTGGAAATGCAGAAAGTACAATCCTGGGGAAAGCTCTTGGGACCCAGAAGCCAGGAGAGAAGTCCAGCAGACATCACCATGTGCCTTCCCATGTAAGAGAGAACCTCAGGTGAAAGTTAGCTGCCTTATCCCTTAAGAACTATAAGTTTTTAACTAAATAAATCTCCTTTTATTAAAAGTCAATCAATATCTGGTGTGTTGCATTCTAGCAGACTTGGCAGACTAGAACAGTTTGGTACTGGAGAAGTAGGGTGCCACTGCAGTTTATAAATACCAGTGAGATTGGAAAGTTATTTTTTATGGATAAGTGGAAGATTTTGGAGGAACTATGAAGATTGATGGAGAAGACCTGGAGTGCATTGAAAAGACTGTTGATATAAATGAAACCATTGCCAGTCTGGACAAAGAGGGACAGAAAAGGGGCAAGTTGGAGTTTACAGAGTGAGAACCGTGGAAGCTAGAGTCTGAAGCCAGGAAAACTTGACCCAGGAGAGTGGATCCACCTATATATGTGGAAAGGGTAAGTTTGACCCAGGGGTAGAGGGCAGGCTTTCCATTCTTTGCTCATGAAGACTTGAGCCAACCCAGGTGCTAGAGAGAGTGGAGCACATAAACTGGGGATTGGGGGGACCCTGCCTGCCACCTTGTTGTTCTGGAAGATTTTGGCCTGTGCCCCAGAGATAGCAGAGATCCTGGGTGCTGTTCTAAAGTTGGAGATGGTGGAGCTGAGAAAAAGATGGCCTCCCCAATGTCCCCAAGATTGTAACCACCCCAGTGTTTGGAGAGAGCAAAGCCACTACTTAGACCCTTGGAAATTGTGGGATTGCCACTTTCTAAAGCCCCAAGGGTAAATTACTCTCAGACTATGGAATCCATTGGAGTTTGCCCTGCAGGTTTTCAGAACTGTTTGGGTCCAGTGACCCCTGTGTTCCTTTGATTTCTTCCTATGGTAATGACAACATGTATCCTATAATTGTTCCTCCTTTGTGTATTGGCAGCAGATAACTTCTTTTGAGTTTCACAGGTCCAGAGCCTAAAGAGAATTTTTGCCTTAGAACAGACCATGCGTCTAGCTGACTTTGATAGGTTTTGTTCTATTTCTGAATTGGCATTGTATTTGTATTGTTACTGAAATGATTTAGGACTTATGTTGTGATGAAGTGAATGTATTTTATTAAGTATAGTTTAAGATAATGTGTACAGTTGCCAAGATGACAAGGGGTGGACATGTGGTAGTTAGGTTCAGGCATCAACATGTCCAGGTGATTATACCTAGTTCTGTCGCTGTGGACATGAATCATTAACATGTGAAACTCATCTATGGCTGATTACATATGCAGTTGGCTAAGGGGAGTGCCTTCTGCAATGAGTGATGTTCAATTTAATTAGCTGGAGGCTTAAAGAGAGGTCAAAAGGGAGCTCAATATAGCGCAGCCCAAGCAGCTCAGCACACTTCATGTAAGCACTCCCAGCTCAGCACAGAAATTTGGAGATGCAGAAATTAACCATCCTGAGGAAAGCTCTGGGAACCCAGAAGCCAGGAGAGAAGGCCAGCAGACATCATCCTGTGCCTTCCCATGTAAGAGAGAACCTCAGATGAAAGTTAGCTACTTTTTCTCTTAAGAACTATAAGTTTCTAACAAAATAAATCCCATTTTATTAACAGCCAATCAATCCCTGGTGTGTCTCATTCTGGAAACTTTGGCAGACTAAGACAAATGTCTTACCAATAAGTCTAGAGTAGTTGCTACTTCTTGCTCACTATGTCCAATCAGCATGATATCATCAATATAATGGACCAGTGTGATATCTTGTGGGTGAGAGAAACGATCAAAGTCCCTGTGGAAAAGATTTTGACATAGGGCTGGAGAGTTGATATACGCCTGAGGCAGGAGAGTGAAGGTATACTGCTGGCCTTGCCAGTTGAATGCAAACTGTTCCTGGTGGTCCTTACTGGAAGCTATTGAAAAAAAAAAGCATTTGCCAGTTCAGCAGTTGCATACCAGATACCAGGGGATGCATTGATTTGCTCAAGCAATAATTCCACATCTGGATTAGAGGTTGCAATTAGAGTCACCATCTGGTTAAGTTTATGATAATCCACTGCTGTCCACCAATTCCATCTGCTTTCTGGAGGCCAAATAGGAGAGTTGAATGGGGATGTGGTGGCGATCACCACCCCTGCTCCTCCAAGCCCTTAAAACGGACACTAATCTCTGCAATACCTCCAGGAATATGGCATTGCTTCTGATTCACTATATCCTAGGTAAGAGCAGTTCTAGTGGCTTACACTTGGCATTTCCTACAATAATATCAGTTACACCATGAGTCAGAAAACCAATTGGGGATTCTACTAGTTGCTGATTATGTTGATTCCAATTATGCATTCTGAAACTGGGAAAATGACCACAGAATAGGTCTGGGAACCCACTGGAACCACTGTGAGATGGGCCTGACCTAAAACTCAATCGATCACCTGACCTCCATAAGCCCTTACTCTGACTGGGGGACCAAAAGTCATGTTTTGGTTCTCCTGGAATTAGTATCACTTCTGAGCCAGTGTCCAATAATCCCCCAAATATCTGATCGTTTTCTTTTCCTCAGGGCACAGTCACCCTGACAAAATGTTGTAGGTCTCCTTGAGGAAGGCTGGGAGGAAGGTTGACAGTGTAAATTTTAGGTGCTGTAAAACAGTCCTTTCCCAAGGGTACCTGGCTCTCCCCTCATTCGAGGGGCTCGGGGTAAGTAAACTGTCTCAAGTCTGGAAGTTGATTAAGGGGCCCTGACTCTGTGTTTGTAATTCAAGATAGACTTTGCTCATTTGACCTAGAATTCTTTGGCTTATACAGCTCAAACAAGAATTTAGTAGACTGTTCTTCTATTTTACTTCTAGGTACCCCATGTTCTATTAGCCAATGTCACAAGTGTCTGCGAGTCAGATTGTTCTGACTGCTGCTTTGAGTCCGTTCTCCATTATGATGGCCACATCCACCTTGTCTATGGTGATTAACTGTACCACATGGATTCTACCATCTCAGGATCTGATCATTCCCATTCTGTTTATGGATTCCAGCTCAGTGACAGCAATTTACCATAGTAATATCTGACCTACAGAGAAGGGCGACTGCAGAGCTCTTCAGAGATCATGGAGCTAGACTCATGAAATTTGTATCTCAAGGTTCTAGTGAAATATGTGTCCTCTGGACATTTCTGGGGGTGTGTGAGCGGGTCTTCCATGTTATATCCGCTCTAACATTCCAATCCCTTTAAGCGTTTGGATCCCCTCATCTATATTATACCAGGGGAGTTCTGGCATTTTGATCAGGTGCTATCAGCCACTTTTGGATGCATGGTTCAGCCAAACATCCAAACTGTCAGTGTCCTTTCTGAACCCCCGAGTTATAACATTGAAAGCAGAATCTCTGCTTAGTGTGCCCATATCAATAAATTCAGCTTGATCCAACTTCATATTCCTTCCACCATTATCTAACACCCTTAATATTCATTCCCACACATATCCCCCTGATATCTGTTTATAATTGGAAAATGCATGCAGTTCTTTTAGAGAATAGCATACCTCCTCATGGGGTCACACTTTGTACCTCATTTTTTGGAGACTGTTGGGACTTTAGCCTAGTTATAGGTCTTGAAGAAAAGAGAAGGGGTTTGGGTGGGTCCTGAAAATAAATAGAAATGTCTTTTAAGCCAATTACCTCAGGGCATTCTGTTGCATTTTCATCTGGTGAAACAGGATTAATAGCTGCAGACAGAGGAGTGAGGGTTGTTTCCCCAGGGGAAGTGGTTACAGGGTTAGCAGGCACTTAAGGATTAGTCAGGGTTGAGGTTGGATGGCAGACTTCTCTGGGGAGACTAGAAGTTTGGAAGGTGTTTCCTCATGGCAGTCTATAAATTAGGAAATTCTTTCCTCAGGACAGTCCATTATAAGTCTATCTAGCAAAGGCTCAGCAGATTCCAGGGATCCTATCTCCCCATTTCCATCATTATTGAGCCATATATCATCATCCCATATTTGAGGATCCCATTCTTCTCCAACCAAAACCCTGACTTTGACATCAGATAGAGTGCAATGTTGAGAATTTAGTTTACATTGTCAATCTGCTGCTCACACAATGAGGCTTTGTGTCTGGTTTTCAGAGATTTCAAGTCTGTGACAACAAGAAATAAGATTATCTTTCAGGGCTAAAATGGAAATTTTACATTGTACATACAGCACTTAAGGTGGAAATTTGAAGCCTTCAGTTCATCCCTTTCCCTCATCACTGTACCCAGCATTTCTAACAACAACTAGACAACATCATTATGCCTCTTAATTTCACAAAACTCCATAAAAGTGCTGTCATGGTTAGGTTCATGTGTCAACTTGACCAAATGGTGGTACCTGTTTGTCTGGTTGGGCGAGTGCTGGCCTATCTGTTGCAATGAGGACATTTCATAGAATTAAATCATGATCATGTCAACTAAATCCACAGCTGATTACATTTGTAATCAGCCAAAGGGGAGTGTCTTCTGCAGTGAGTAATGCTTAATCTGATCACTGGAAGCCTTGTAAAGAGGATTCAGAAGAGACAGGCTCTTCCTGTCTTGGCTGGTGAGCATCTCCTGTGGAGTCTGTCCAGACCCTCCATCGGAATTGTTGGCTTCCCAGCCTGCCCTGAAGACTTTGAATTCTGTGTTCCCATAGTCAAGTGAGCCACCTATATAAATTTTATATTTGCGAGTGTTCCTTGTTGATTCTGTTTCTCCAGAGAACCCTAACTAATATATCTTGGTACCAGGAGTGGTTCTTAAGAAACAATCTTAAAAATGGGTTTTTATGAATGGTTTTCTACTCTGAGTGGACTCAAAGACACTAGGGAATCTGATTCCCATAATCAGAATGACACTCCCAATCCATGGAGTGTCAAATAAATTGGAAAACTCACACAGTTCTTTTGGAGTATAATATGCCTCCTCATGTGTGATACTTTTTACCTCACCTTTAGGAGCCTGTTGGGACTTTAGTCTAGTTATAGGCCTGGAAGAAATGAAGGGTAGTGGGGGTAGTTGGCAAAAGAGATAGTCAAAATATCACCATTCGATTCTCCCAATGCTTCGGTTGTACGAAGCCAGGATCTGGGGGATAATATTTTGACACCTTTACAGAGTTTTGTAGAAATAAGAGGTATAGAGGTGTTGGTTGGTTGTTCTTAGATCCACTGGCTACATTAAGGAGTGAAAGGGATGGGCTTAAGGCTTCAAACGAGAAGCTTAAGTGCCATCTGACTGATGTAGACATTTCGATGAGTATCCTGAAGGAAAATTTTATTTCCTGTAGCTGTAGACTTGAGATCTCTGACAATCAGACTCAGAATCTTATTGTTAGAGTAGCAACTTTAATACATAAACTGAAATCTCAATGTTGCCTGGTGTCTGCTGTTAAAGTGAAGGCATTGATTGGAAAGGAGTGGAACCCTGAAAAATGGGATGGTGACATACGGATGAATAAAGATGTCAGAGGTGAGGTTGAAACCCTAGGTTATGCTGAGTCTTCTCTAGATAACCCTGTAATAGTTTGCCCTGAGGACATAACTGCCCCACCTCCAGCCTGCCTTGAGGAGTTAGCCACCCAACCTCCTCCAAAGGGATTAGCCCTAGAGTGATTAATCTAGTTTCACCAGATGAAACTGCAAACAAAGGCCCTGAAGCAAATGGCTTGGAAAATATTTCTAATTCTTTTCATGACCTACCCCCACCACCCTTCATTTCTTCCAGGACTATAACTAGACTAAAGTCCCAACAGGCTCCTAAAGGTGAGGTAAAAAGTATCACACATGAGGAGGTATATTATACTCCAAAAGAACTGTGTGAGTTTTCCAATTTATATAGACAGAAATCAGGGGAATATGTGTGGCAATGGACTTTAAAGGTATGGGATAATGGACAGAGGCATATAAGGCTGGATCAGGCTGAATTTATTGATATGGGCCCACTAAGCAGAGATTCTGCATTCAATGTTATAGCTTGAGGAGTTAGAAAAGGTATTAACAGTTTGTTTGGATGGTTGGTTGAAACATGAATCAAAAGGTGGCCGACATTACCTGAGGTTTAAATGCCAAAACTGCCCTGGTATAATGTAGATGAGGAAATCCAGAGGTTTAGAGAGATTGGAATGTTAGAGTGGATTTATCATGCACAGCCTGCTCTTACACTCCAGGAATGTCCAGAGGATGCACCTTTTACCAGAACGGTGAGAAATAAATTTGTGAGACTAGCACCATCATCCCTGAAGAGCTCTATGGTTGCACTTCTCTGTAGGTCAGATATTACTGTAGGAACTGCTGTCACTGAGCTGGAATCCTTAAACACAATGGGGATGACCAGATCCCGAGTTGGCAGAAGCCAGGTGGCAGCAATTAATCGCCAAAGACAGGGTAGATGTGGCTATTATAATAGACAACAAACTCAAAGCAGGCATCAAAATTATATGATTTGCAGAGATTTGTGGCATTGGCTAGTAAATCATGGGGTACCTAGAAATACAACAGAAGGGCAGTCTACTAAATTCTTGTTCAAGCTGTATAAACAAAAGGGTTCTAGGTCAAGTGAACAGAAGTCTAACCTGAATTACAAAAGCACAGAGTCACGGCCCCTTAATGAATTTCCAGACTTGAAACAGTTTACAGACCCAGAGCCCCTTGAGTGAAGGGGAGGGCAGGTCCCTTTGGGGGAGAACTCTGTTACACTGCTACAAATTTATACTGTTAATCTTCCTCCAAGCCTTCCCCAAGGAGACCGACAGCCTTTTACCAGGGTAACTGTGCACTGGGGAAAAGGAAATGATCAGATATTTTGGGGATTATTAGCACTGCTTCAGAAGTGACATTAATTCCAGGGGACCCAAAACATCACTCTGGTCCACCAGTCAGAGTGGGGGCTTATGGAGGCCAGGTCATCAATGGAGTTTTAGCTGAGGTCCATCTCACAGTAGGTCCAGTGAGCCCCTGGACCCATTCTGTAGTTATCTTCCCAGAATTTATAATTGGTATAGACATACTAAGCAACTGGCAG